>JAODLL010004616.1:0-11025 GCA_026546735.1 Forbesichthys agassizii | reverse complement strand
CGGGGACCAACTCCAGATTGATGCCAGTGTCTGGTCAACAGCACTGACTGGAGGGTGAACCTGACATGTTTTTGATTTTTGATTTGAACTAATCACAATGCATCGAAAACATGTTGTTGTTGGAAGAAAAACAAAACGTTCACAGAAACCTTTAAAGAATTAAGTTCATGGAGCCAAGGTGAGATCTAGTGGGAAAGGGATATTGGAGATAGGATTACAGATGCAGTAACCTGGACTTCCCATCTGGAACACCCTGCCAAGATGTGCACGGCCCACCAGAAAGGCTGAGAGAATAAGACGGGGGTGTTAATGGGAGGAAGGGGGATGTTGAAGGCCGCCATGTTGACGTTTCCTATTATTCCTGTTACCATCTGCCCAATCTTTGAATTACCTTTTGAACTCCAGATACTATAGTCTATTAATATGCTAGAGCAAAACCAAATGCCATCACTTTTGCTGAAAATACAGTTGCTGTTGGTCTAAAATATGATTAGGATAATAATTAATGTATAATCTACCATATTTTGCTAATGTTGGTCTAGCTAATTTGACCCTAATAAATGTTATTTAATCAAATTATTTTAAATATATTTCCTCACTGTTTCACAGTGTCACGGGCAAAATTTAACATTTTGTACTGAATAATGTATTGATTTTCTTTTGTAACAATGAATAACAGGAAATATATCTATATAAAATCCTTGTTTTTCCCTCTGACAGGCAGTAACCTTCAAAAGACACTGGCAGCAACTGCAGTCGGCAGATGTTAGTCATCGTCAGTTATACCATAATATATCAGACTTACAGCCTTCAGGCACCTCAGACAGGTGACTGAGAAAACGTCTCACACACACACATGCTCAGTCTGAGCCCACTGAACAGATTTTTTAGGTCATACCAAGAAGGCCACTTGGGTTTCACGGTAAAAGTACACCACCCACAGATAAATTTTTCTGTGTGCCCCCAACACTGAATATAAACACAGGCAGCTGAGGTGAGCTGGGGGAAATGCTTCCTAGGGTTAAAGTTGTGATTCATGTCAAGGAAGCACCAACGAAGCCCTTAATTGGGGTCTCTGCTGGCAGTTTAAATTAATACAGCTGCTTCCAGACCGTGACTTTTGGAAGCAACGGCTTATTGAGTTACAGCTGTGTGAAAGGTGAATTGTCCTTTAAGGCTTGATTCTTACGTTGAGTTCTATATAGATTGCCAGACGTTGTTCTTTACTGTAAAGTTGGTTGTAGATCACGTTTGCCAGAAGATGTGATTCATTTTTTCATGGCAAACAGAAATGTATTTGCAGTTAGACCGCCCTTTTGCAACTTCTATGATTTGTCAGTCAAGGAACTCTCCATTCAATGGTGTCAATCAAATAATTTGCAGGCATTTGACCACCTTTAACTAAGGATGGCACGATCCAAATATTTCAGTCTCGATACCGATACAGATACCTGCACATTGGGTATCGGCTGATACCCTTGTACCGATCCGATCAGTGTTAAATTAACATGTGTTCCTCAGAGTGACTGAGGAAGAGACTGGGAATCATGTTTTGTGTAAATAAACATTAGGCTTGAACATTGCTTTCCTAACTGCAAAACATAATGTAACATGGGCTATATATGAATATAAGGAAATATTACAATTTTGTCATTGATGTATGCATTAGATTGAGTGGTTTTGTTTAAGTTAAATTGCAAATAAATGATGACCAATCTCTATTTTAGGACCTACATGCATTTTAGAAACCTGCTGCTGATAGTGTGGCCTGGGTAGGTTAGACATGGCTGATGATTGACAGTAGACCTATGACTGTAAATTAATTTAATTGGATCAGCCACAGATCGGTTACAACCGATCCAGCTATTTAGATAGATATCGGACCGATTTTTGATTTGAGTATAGTATCGGTTCCCTCCCTACCTTTAACCAACCAGATTAAGGATCAGATTAATTGAATAATATGTGAGATGTTCATTCTATAACCAGCTGGATAACTTAAATTGATACTTGTGCAAACCAAACCACAGACCAATCAGAATGGTAATAAAAGGCACTGATGTGAGTCGTGCATAGAGTGTAGTGCAGCATGGCATTTCACTGATCCCTGCCGGGCTAAATAGTTTCTGTGGGGTGTCTGATTATTTTCAATTGCAGCGAATACTCGAGGTGCTTTCATGTTTTCTCAGCTGACAGCTAGCCGTGGGCCATCAATTAGACCTGCTTTTGTTGTGCTAGCTAAAGCATTAACCAGCATAAAGAGTTTAGGATATATTAAAGATGATGTTATTACTGAGCTCCATCATGGAAACTGGAAATTCTGTTAAGTTCTTTTGGAGTTGATGTGGGGTTTACATGTGATGCCACGACGATAGTGTAGTTTATTTGATTTGATTGTATTTTTTGGTGCCTTGTTTTTCATTCCCAAATGACATCATAGGCTGAGAGGGTTATAGCTAGTCACAACATCGATGCTTATGGCTCTATATGCAGACAGAGAGAGACGAGAGTCTTAAAGCCAGGTAGGAATGAATGTCATCACTTCCCTGCAGTACAAAGAGTTTCAGGGTTTCTTCTCATTTCTACAACAAAACAAGAACATCTCCTTTCATGTGTATCAATGCAAAGCACCGCACAGCTCCACGCACCGTTAAAGCCTCAAACCTGTAGACATGTGTATCAAACAGATACAGGGGTTCCAGGGGTCCCCCAAAGTCAGGCTCTGTCTGAGCATGTACTGTATGCAGCAGAGGGGGTAGAGGAAGGGGGGCAGGGGTGTCAGGTGTGTTCACATCAAACCAAGCCTTCTCTGCATGGGTCAACATATGTATGCCTGATACTTATTCCAGAAGAAAGAAAAAGAAAAAAAACATTTTTGTATACTTGATTTGCTGCATGGACTTCATTTGAGGCTTCTTCCAATTCTTTGGTTTTCTATTTTTAGTTATTTGTCATACTGTTCGCGTACCCATGCAGCAGCTCAATCCATTGTAAGCCTATTTAAAATGAAAGAGCCGGAACATTGATCTTACTGCCACAATATGAATGATTCAATACATGATCAGCAAGGCAGTGTGCTTGGGCTAACTAGCTTGCCTAATCCCTTCAGAGCTGTGAGCCGGGTCACGCAGACCCTGCTGAAGAACAGCGGTAAGGTAACCAGAGAAGGGTTAAGGGTCCAGAGAGCACCCACAGGAGCTTCAAAGGTAGGCCTATACTTCCTTTTTTCTCTCTCTTCACACAAAGTTGCTCCTCTTGTGCGGACCCTGTATGTGGGGGAGGTGTGGGGGAGACAGGCATCACGCCTCTGGGAATGCTGCCGGCAGACAGCTTCCTGCCTGGGGCTCTGCCGGGCCGTGAGTGATGGCTGGAAGGTGGAACATCGATTTCCATGCTTGACAAATCAGCACGTACCTCTGGACGCAAGCTGGCAGAGGCTGGCCGGGGCTGTCTGAGGCGGGACGCTAAAACACAGCATCTTTTAAGTACATTACCCTGCGGCGGCTGCTGCTGCTGCTGTTTTACGACGCACATGCGCGGCAGGACGCTTCCCGAACACGACGTATCAACGGGCAGACAGACGGGAGCCTGAAGCACAGAATGAGATGCGTTAGAATGCTTTGATTTCTACGCGTAACACATTTGGCAGTAATATATACGTAAGTAGTAGGCTACATATGCAGTCCCATGCTCACAACCATAAAAATAGCGGTCTAGCTAACTCTTTTTGTTTTAAAACTATTCCGTCTTTCCTGTCTCACATATTCAACGTTTTCCAAAACAGGGAAACTGAGAGGCTCTGTTGGAAAGGATTCACACACACACCAAAGGCCTCTCTGTTACAGTCCTAAACTCCTGCCAAATAGCCAAGATAACTAATCTAGTGAACGTTCTGTATTTAGGATGAATAGTTCTAGCCTAGGTCTTCCGATAACATTGTTGTCTGCAAAATGTTTTCGGTTGTTTTTAAATTAAACAAAAGATACAAGGAGAAAGACACGTACACATCTCTTATTATATTCATAGTTTTAAATTCAAGATAGAAACGTTTTAAAATTAACAATAAAAATTCAGTGGTGATATTCAAAATCCATATCATTTAGATGTGAGAACTTTAAACATGGGTACAGAGTTTTGCTATGGCTATACAGTGAGAGAAGCTTGAAGAACTACGGTAAATAACACTGGCCCTAATCTGGTGGACCTCCCCTCACCTCCTCCCCCTTCTTAATATGGCAGTGAGCACATATCTGAAGGACCCGGTAGAACCAGTCCTCCACAGGCCTGTCCGGCTGCCTGGCCCAACCCAGGGGGGAAGCAGGTGGTCGTGGGAGCAATAATGCGTCAGGGTGTGGCCACCCACCACTGGTTAATGTCTGCTGGCCTGGTGTCAAGGACGCACAGCGTTCCTCCCGTCTGCTCGGGTTCCCGGTCCGCCGCCTGTGCTGGCGCTCGGCTCCACGGCTGCGCACACAACTGCAGCCTGTATGCCTTTAGCTATCTTTTGCTAGCTTTGGCTTTTGAGCGCATGTTAGCATTTAAGCGTGCAGAGCGTGAGGGCATGCTCTTATCTCCCAAAAAAAAAAAAAAATTATATAGCACTTTATTAGCTAGGCCATTACCTTTTTGACTATGTGGTAATAGGTATAATGACATTATTCTGCATTTTGTTCTATTTAAAATATTGTTTGCTTATAATTGCTGGTATACGACCTGTCCAACTACTGACAAATGTACTAAATGTAAGTCGCTTTGGATAAAAGCGTCTGCCAAATGCCGTAAATGTAAATGGTTCATAGTCTACGCAAGATAGGTGGACGCGATCGCAAAAGAGTGCTACCCGTGAGTCAGTGCTCTGAGCCAAACGTGTCAGTTGGTGCTCTGAACCATTTCCGATGAAACAGCAGGGTTGCGTTGCATTACAAAAATGAGGACAACACATGTTTCTACGCAAGTACGCATCACACCCTCTTTACATAGCTCGATGTGTTTGCATAGCTTGTGTAGACTATGAACCAGCCTTAACACGGACCACCCACTTTTGTAGCGTCTCTGGTGCCAGAAGTACATTTCCCATCCATTTTCTACCTTTGACTTCTTGTAAAATCCTCTGCGCAAAAACTCAAAACTTGGGAACAGCGCTTGAGTCATCAATGTCATTTTTTTTGTGTAGCCTAGCAATGTGTAGCCTCAACAATGAGGGTGTGGGCACTCTCTGCGCTAAAAACGTGTTTGGTGGACAGGCATTGATTGGTAAAATAAAGCCGCTGGAAAGTGGACAGTCTGGGCAAAAGTGGTCTGTGTGAGTCCAGTGTTCCACGTCACCAAGCCTGTCTGGACACATGTATTTGTATGAGGTGACAGAGAACAAGCACATAGTTAGATGCATGCACGCGTGTCTTTTAACACGTAGCTTTTGACACAAACTGGCTAATTGACAAGAGCCAACGTACACAGTCCAGTTGGCGGGAGGGATAACGGTTCTCAGACTAGCTCAGTAGTCTGCTTCTTGTCTCTTTCAACACACACTGCAGTTTTCTGAATTCACAGGCTGATATGTTTTTCACCTGGTTGTGTGTGTGTGTGTTCGTGCACGTGCATGTGTGTGTGTGTGAGAGAGTAGGTCTGGACTGATGAGAACCATACCGTGTGCCACATTTTATCATGAGCGTGAAATAACACAAAATGGTCTCGGTGGACCGGTTCTGTGTACAGTATGAATGACAAAGCGTTCCCTGTGCAACACAGCCCTGCTTCCAAGGCGTTGCGGGTTTGACCGTCCGAGAACCGACGCCGCGTGGGCCAAACCGCCGGCTTCTAAATCCGCGCCCTTGTCCGGGGTCCGAGGGCCGCCTCTCTCTCTCTCCGTATCCAAGGGCCATATCAAAACACACACAAGTAGCCGTAAACCACCGAGAGCAGAGAGGGAAGGCTGAAGCAGCAGTTTTTTCCATCGTGCTTGGTCCTCTGGGAATAGCGCTTGGGTGCATGCATGGTGACCTCACCTATATCGCTGTGGGCTCGTCTAATTAAACCGCACGGCCTTGGGGTTATTTACACGGCCGAGTCTTCCTTTTGCAGCGAGCCCACAGTGGCTTTTCATTAATGGCGGTATAATCATATATGATAATGGGCGGCTGCATTGGGTTTCCTATTCCTTTACAAGCCGGTTTCAAATAAACTGATTGTCTTGGAGAGATTAAAACGCTCCACTGGGGAACCGCAGGGGGTCCAGGTGCGTGCACGTACACAGGCTTCATCCAATTACGTGCTCTGAATTTGTATGTGAACACTGAGCAGCGCTCTGTACCACGCATAGAGGTGGTTATTTTCAGAACAGGGATTTTAATAGACGAGATGCTAATTCTGCTCTGGTAGTACTTATGCACGTTCCACATATGGCAGTGTCTTTACCTTACCTTCTAAAATATGTCTTGCAATAAAAATATTCCCGAGAATATGCATTAAAGTATGCAGCATCTTTGTATGTCAGAAGTAAGGAATCACATTTTGTCTCAATTTAGAGCAATTCATTTTATTAAATTAATCCATAAATTAGGTGTAGTCAAACCGCAGAGACGCCACCATCTTCTACAGGTTAAAGGAACATTTATTGCAGATAATCTACTGTACTATATGGCTCAGCGCCCATATAGATAGACAGTGCCCTAATGCTTTCCATACCTTAATATGATAGCATTTGGTAACACTTTCAACTTGTATTTTTCATGGTGAATACGGACGTTCTTAAATAGATCCATCAGGAAGAGTCCTGGTTCGAATTCTGCGGCGTGATGTGTGGTGGGTTTGTTTGGCGTGATGATGAAATGGGTTATTTTTTGTAACGTGGAAACAGTACCACTAGACTTGGGCATCAAATCAACAAGTAACGCGGTAAATAAACAGTACATTAATGACCAGGCATACTCCACACGTCAATGCAAATGAAGCGCCACAGATCAGATACCACCTCCCCAAATTACTTTCGTTCCAACCGCCACAACCGACTTCTTCTTCATTGAATAAGAGATTGTTGCCGTTGCAACATCTGCATTTAACAACTCCGAGCTTTAAAAAAAAACTAAAAAAAACCAACAACCGCAGAGTAGCTGGTTCTAATTTGTCATCCCTGCCTCGTTATTAAAAGTTACCAGGCTCAGAGCAAATGAGGTTTGGGAATGGGAGGGGGGAGGGGAAGGGGGGGGGGGGGGGGGGTTAAAGGGGGACAAGCGGGGGTTGGTGTGACAGCAAAGGCATCTAATAAGCACTTGGGGTATTTACGCACATGGGTTCTCCTTGTGAGCAGAGAGAGAGGATGCCACATGTTTGATGAGTCACTTCACTCTTTTCGCTGTTCAAAACAGAGTTGCTGCCTTTAAAATTAATAAAGTTGAGTTATTTGTTTACTTTTTTTAAATAGTTTTAGAATTAGGTTATTTTGTAGAATAACATTTCACATTCTATTGGGAGACATTAATTGTATCGACGTGATAGAATGTGACATGATTTTCAGCTAAATAACATTTAATACATACACTATTATTCAAACATAATTCATATTTACTAGCACTGAAATCTTAACAAATACATGTAGATGGAAACGTCTGGGAAACCAACGTAGCATTTGGAACAGTGCTAACTAAATATTTTTATTTGCAATATTTACAGCCCCGCCCAGCCTTCAGTGCCATAGGCTGCTCCCTCAGAAGCTCCTCCTGGGATAGTGTGGTGTGGTCTGCACCTCGTTGTTTGTGTTAACATAGCCAGGGCTGTGACGTATACCCTAGGCCAGACGTCATCAACGTTTTTCAAGATAAGCTGAACACGGCACAATATTTTATATTGCATATAAAAAATTTTTTTTGCCGGGTCAACAACGTGTAGGGCGGCTATGGTGCCATGTATATAAGTACTTTGTATTGGTGTAAACTACCATGTACAATGCTAAGCCATTCCATCATTATCTACAGATGTATATTTTCTGTAATTTTATTTTGGGGTCAAATAATTTGAAGAACCCCTTGTTGAAGACCTCTGTCCAAGGCTTTCTGAAGAACGGGTTAAAAGCTCAAACGCTGCTGGCTCTGGCCATCTTAACATGGGCATGGATAACATGGACTGTTGTTTTTGAAGCCATCCCCATGTGGCGATTCAAGGAACTGCAGATTTTGGCACTTTTGGCGCACGTTGGATTCATTCATTCTCCAGCGCCCGGAGGTTCACGCTCGCTGTCAATGGCGCGTGTGCAGCGATGACGCACTGAGCGCTGGCTGTGTGTGTGGCAGGTGCACTCGTGCACGAGGAGGGCCTGGAGGACCAGAGGATGCAAGCGAAAAGCCGAAACGCTCCCCGCCACAAGTGCAGAGGAGAACCTGTAATTTATTTGACGTAGATGTCAGCAATACTTTAATATCCCCAAAGGAAAATAACATTGAGGGTGGAGTGCGCGACTAATTATAGCAGAGTGAGAAAACCACAGCAACCGCCCGGGAGGGGGGCCTGGGGTCTGGATGGCAACCGCCAGAGCAACGCAGTGCTTGTTTCACCCTTGGAAACGGGGAAAAAAGTTGTTTGACTATAAGAATTAGGAAATATGTTGTATTTTTACAGCAACAAGTTTTCCTCATCCTATTTAAAGGTAAAGTCAGCTATTGTAAGCTGATGCACATTTAGTTAAATTCACCAAAATTCTCACATTTCGCTAGCATTCTCTGTGCGTGTTGAAATAATGATCTCATACTTCTACACAGGCTTGGCTCTGTAAATAGGAACATAAACAAAGTGGTGAACACCGCTCACATCAACAAAGTGGAGCGGCACGTTTTGATTTAAGTTAGCAAGCGTTCTCGAGCATGACTGACCCTCCCTTTAACGCCCGACAATGACAATAGGCACACACTGAGAGGAGAGAAAGGTGAGAGAGAAAGAGAGAGAGAGCGTGAAAGATAAAATAAAGAAAGCTGTGAGACAAAACAGGTGGGGAAGGACAAAGAGTTCATGTACAGGGAGATGGAAGGGAATGGAGAGAGTGCAAGAGAAAGAAAGATGGATGGCATTAAAGGCCTGAGATCGAGGGAAGGGTGAGACATGAGAGAAGGGGCTTGGCAGACAGGGACCCAGGGATGGTGGCGACTCATTAGAGTGGCGCGTTGCTTTGAACAAGTGCAGCTTGCGACTGCCCCACTGGGTAATAACACAGCACACAAACGCCGGGGTTGTAATTTTGATATTTAAAAGCCACAGCTGCTCGGTACTGTGGTCAGCCCAGATTGAGCGAAAAGGATGGTGGGGGAGTTTCTGGAAGGTGTGTTGTGCACATTTAAACAGATTAGAAACAGATTGACAAATGGAGGAAGATAGGCAAATGTAATGGACCAATGCTGTCTGTGTGGTCATGAGAAGCCTCAAGCTAAAGTTTTATTGGGATGTAGTACACAAGTCTGGATTCAAGCTTTTGTTCTTCTACGGTCTCGGGATTGGCTTTTATTTTCACCTTTGTCTTGAGTTGTTTTAAAATTCTACAGTGTTCATGTATTTGATCCCAAAATTGATTTTAATTATAACTTCTATATTTTTTTTATAATATCCCATGTGCAATCTTCTGTGCTACTGTGTTATTGTAATGTCTGTAATGCATTTAATATATTTCAGTAAATACATGACTTAGACTGCTCAACCTGATGCAAGCAAGCGCAAGCAATATGAGAGTTACAGTAAATATATCAAGAACATCCCAGAACTCGGCCTTGAGATATCTTGCCAGAGTTTCCGACTCCGTGTCCGAGGTTGTTTTTTCTCGAGTTCAGAGTACAGTGGATTCAACCATTAATTAGCATTGCTCGTATGGCCCTAATATGTCTCCACTCTGACCAGGTGTTGCTTCACAATGCATGTCGATGTGTGAGGCGCCTCCTACTGTTATGATTTGAGCTTGAAGTTATAGCAACCATTCTTGAGAATGCCTAACCCTGCCTTAAAGTTAATTATGTTTGGAGGTATGTTCTGGAAGCACCCTCTTGTCAGGGAGAGCAGCATGGGAACCCCCATTACCCCTCGCGGTACAGAACAGAGCAAGCCACAACGACAACAGACAAGGGGGTGTAAGGGAAGGAAGAGGCAGCTAATGGGCTAGCGGGGAAAGCGGCAGGCTTAGCAAGCTCTTATAAGCATCCTAAACTACTTGGCCAATGCTGATAAAGCAGCAATCAGCTGGTCTGCTGTCAGCTGGTAGAGACTATTCAGCTAAGTGTGACTCGTGTCATGCCTGAACCATTTGTCCAGAAGTCTCTGGTACTTCTCCCATAGAGTTCTATTGAGGACTCTCTAAGTGGTCTGTCTCTATATAATGTCTCTGGTACTTCTCCCATCAGCTGGTCTGCTGTCAGCTGGTAGAGACCGTTCAGCTAAGTGTGACTTGTGTCATGCCTGAACCTCCACTATTGTCCAGAAGAGACGTGTTGCTTCCACCTGTCTTTGTCTTGGCCTTGGTCTTGACCCAACTCAACTGCTGTTGCCAACCTGGCTGTTGCCATGGCTTATGCTGCATTCCAGACAACTTCAACAATTTTCGACCTTCTACAAGAAAAAAATACAATTCAACGGCACTCAAAGTCGGAGTTCCTACTTGGGGCAGATCTAAACATAATACATCTATCTGGAGCTTAATGAAATAGGAAAGCACCTCAACATAATTTAGGTGAATTTATGAATGCAATAATAGTCCGGAGCGAAGACAAATGACTCCCCTCGATTGGTCGGTTCTCCAATGGACCTAAAACATGCAGCACTGACATGTCCACACGGATGGGGCTAGTGTGTAGTGTGTATACACCTGCAGGCGATTAGCAGGCCTAAGGGGTTAGGAGGAACACCATTTGGACCAGACAGATTGTGCCTACATGTTAACAACGCTCTTAAAATGCACAGATTTTATCTTAGAATGTGTGTACCATAGAGTTATATTGAGGACTCTCTAAGTGGTCTGTCTCCTCTATATAATGTCTCTGGTACTTCTCCCATAGAGTT
>JAODLL010004615.1:0-11027 GCA_026546735.1 Forbesichthys agassizii | reverse complement strand
GGCTCGTGGCTGTTTTTCCTTTCCCCGTTGTGTTTTTCGTTCGTTTGCACTCGCCTCCAACACCACGGCGTAACAGGCACGTTGTTGCGCGCTGGACAAAATGAACATGAGATATTATATATATATATATATATATATATATGCGCTCTGTAACACATGGGAGTTGCCCATCAGACTCCCTGTCCAGCACACATTGTGCACCCATACTGCGAGTTCAGCTACATAACATTGCCCCCTATATACAACTTAACATCACCCCGGCATATCGGGCTCCGACGCACTGGTGTGATTTACCAATTGCAACCAAGCTCTGCCACACACACGTCAATGAGGCCAGGGACACTAGACCTAACCGACAGATTCTGGCTATAAGGCTTTAACAAGTTATCATTCTCTTATTGGTTCGGGCAGTGTAATTAATTAATTGATTATGGCCATATTGTGTTGTAGTCTTCATCTTCAATAAGATGTAGCCTATAATTTTATAAAAATCATCCCAAAACAACTTTTTTTGAAAGTGTTGAAAATGAAGATTAATAAATCATTCAAATATTTTAATTCATCATTCATGTGCCACATGCACATTTAAAGAGGTCACTTGCCCAAAGGAAAATAGGACAAAAAAGTAAACCATATTTATGTATGTTGACTCAGCATAAATTAGAAAAATTGGCAGAGTCTAAGTCTCCAAATTAACTAACTTCTGATTGGCTGGCACGTAAGCAACCCTGTGCTGAACGTTTGATACTGTATACCCATGCAAGCTCAATGACTTTCTGGAAGTGAGGTCGATTTTCATTTGCTGTTAGCGTCCTCACTTGAAAACTGCGTCTTGTTGGTAAGGGTCTCAAAAACGTACACCGCTGTGAAGTGTCACATGACGCGCATTATGTGATGACGTATGCGCCGCTGGGCAGAGCATCAACGCGCGTCGAAGAGAGTTTTACATAGAAAAATATATCTTGACACGCGTCAGATGCGCTGGTGTGCGTTGGGATTTAGGCTATGTAGATGGTCAATCAAAAAACACTCCTGTCAAGAAGGTGGATCTTGACGCAGCTAGGCAGCATGTGTCCCAGACTTTACGTAAGTAAAGCTTGGCTCTGCGAGACTAATGGAAAAGCAACGGTTTACCGCGCTGGGCTGACCATGCCTGGCCATGCTGTGCCAAGCCTGCATAATGAAATGGAAAGGCCATTTGAGGACAACTGAAGTATATAGAACAGTAAGTTTCATTTTGTCAATAGAAGCAATTACTTCTGTATTCATCACAAATTTGACTTCTGTTGTTTCTCAAAAACATGTATATCTGGTCATCTTCAGTGGTTCTCAAGTATTCTCAATTTAGTGTTTAAATGTAAGCTATACTGTCCATTAATGGAAATATCTTAGATTCAAAGTATTAATTAAAAAGGTATTAATCAAACTACTATACAAGTAGGTTTTAGTCTTCCCAGGAGAAGGGCTTGACAAGATACAGGAGCTATAGAAGATACTGGTGTGAGCATACTCTACATGTGCTTTCACATCCAGGTGTGTGTGTGGTGTGTGTGCATGTGTGTGTGCGCGCACAACTAGCCAAGCAGGGTAATAGAGCAGCCCCATCTGGACCTAGCACATGGTCCTGACTGCTTAGTGGAGTGTGTGTGTGTGTGTGTGTGTACATGTTATGTGAGTAGGGGAGGAGGAAGAGGAAGAGAGAGAGAAATGTAAAGAGGGCAAAAGAGAAACAGCAGAGCGATGGAGAGAGAGAGTGACAGAGGACACGATGAGTAAAATGAGAGAGAGAGAGAGAGAAAGGGTGATGTCACAGGGAAAAGCTTGAGATGGGACCATCTTCATGTCTCCATCTGCCTGTTTGCATGTCGTATAAAAACAGGACAACGTGATGTCCTACGTCTGTTACGGTGGCAGTGCCTGGCTTCGGTAGAAAAGGCCGCTCCGTTTTGGCTTGTCCTCTTGACACTCGCCCGCAAGCCTGCTGAACACTCAGCTGCTTGGCAGCCAGCGAGAAAGGAACCGATTGAAGCCTCGCAGACATTCCAGCCCAGCGAATTAGCTCATTTTCTCCAGTCGCTCTCTATGTCATCTGCATGGGCGCAGTGCAGCGCTGTGATAAGCTCACCCACAGACGGATACCACGTTTTTCATCAAAAGTTATTACTTCTCCTGTCTATACTTGTGAAGGCCATTAACGCGGAAGGAGAGAAACAAAGGAGTCAATGAACCAGAAGTGAGGCCGAAACGCTCAGCCCGGTTTGTCGTTTTTTTATTATTATTTTATTTTAAAGCTCACGTCCTTGCAGGTTTGCGGAATCATTGAAGGGTGCACGCCGTACAACCCTAGCCTAGCCTGGCCACGCTTCGTTGAGACGTGTTCGCAGTCGTTTCCTCCTACTTGGCGTAGACCTCTGGTTCATTTCCAAACTATTGGAAAGAGTTGAACCAATCGGCGTTTCTACAATTGTTTTGATCGCCTCATCAACACTCTTGACTTCAACGTCATCTCACTAACTGATGCTGATCGGGCCGCTAGGGTTGTGCATACACTAACGTGATCAGGGTTTCCAGACTGTAATCTAAGCTAAATAAATTGAGCTGAGAGCATAGTTAGGCGGAGCCAGGCTAGTATAACCCTGCACTCCAGCGATTTAATAGCTGGTTGTAGCCAGGTCGCTTTGTAGCCGTCACTATGGGTGTGTCTGCCCTGTCACTCAAAGAGGCAAGCTAAGTGTGTTTGCCTTGCTAAATGCATGGGCTAACAAACTCATGAACAAACTATGTGAAATATAGATTAATGTATAGATATATGTCTTGGTAAACGAACACGCACACATTTCTCCTCCATTTTCAATCGCCAAGAAGAGGGAGGGGCGTTGCAGACACACATCTACTCTCTGATTGTTAGTCGCTAAACCGGTCAATGAAAATGTGTGGATAAAAAGTTAGATGTTGGTCAACATTCCCAGTCATCAAGTCGCCGGCCGCTAGCAGCTGGCTGTTTAGTTGCTCACTGTAGCCCACAGTACATCCTTTGTAGCTGACTGTAGCTGGCGTTGTGAGTGAGGGTAACACATGGACTGTAACTTTATCACCAACATTACTTACAACAGAATAGCAGATCTCAATATCCCCGTGTCACCACGCGTGCAATGGACTTTTAAGAGCAAATCTGGCTTGTGGCTAAACGCTGCGCGCCCGCACACACACACACACACCTGTGTGTGTCCATGCATGTGCATAAACACACATACCACATTATGCATCACGCCTCATCTTGCATCAAGATTGCCTGCACACAACTTTCCTGCTCTCACAAATTATTGGTCTTTGTTTTTTTGTTTAGGGCAGGTTAAGGTTTGTTTATGGCAGGGGGTATTTTCAAGGAGTAAAAAATTAATCGTATATTTCTCTCTCCCCCACCCACCCAATCTGAAGCCCCCCTGGGCAGAATGACAAAATGGTTCTGCTCAGGTGGAATGATTTAGCAGTTGAGCAGGAGGATAGAGTTCAGTTTGAGCGTCGCCATTTGTCATCGGAAGCTGACAACACCCTGCAAAAATATGAACACAACCAGCTTGGCAGTGTCCAAAATAAAGGACAGCACTTATTTCTATGGTCACAGACCACATTTGAGCTGCGCTGTAAACATTCTATGTGAAATGGAGGAGGGTGCGTACTGTAGATTTCCAACACTATAAACCCAGCCAGGCTTGCAGTTATTAGCAAAATGGGGATCATCAACAGTCTCTACAAAGCTTTTAATTGTCCCATAAAGGTAGTGGGCGCAGTCTATGATTCAATCTGGGACCATCAGGTAATATCAATGTTTAAATAGTAATGATCCATTAAAACAAAAATCTGAGTCGGGTCCTCCCAGCACCCAACAATCGTGGCATTCAGCCCAAAACAAAGAGTAGTTGTGGGAAAATATTACTTTTTAAGGCCATCCGCTTTGCTTCAGTCAGACACAGTCTTTTAAATTCAGTCACTTTGAGTCCAATTCAAAGTCATGAATAATAATGTGAAAAAGTGCCTTGAAAGGCATGAAATAGAATCAACTTTAAATGTCGACCCAAATATCGGCGTCTATTTAAAGTGGACATTCCATGCCCCTTTTCACATGTTGACACAGTTCTTTGAGGCAATGTAGTTTACAAGCTTATGTGAAAATAGCACACAATAGTATGTGGAATAGCATGCCTATTTTCAGATAAGTCAGTTTCAGTGACTGTTGCTTTAAATCCAACAAGCCACTGCTCACCTCACCCCCTCTTCTGCGTAGTGCGCTGAAGCTAGGCTATTGATGTTTTGTTACCCTGCTACTCTAACACAGCAGTGTTTTCCACAGTGTTTTAATTCCATCTCGCCGTTCAAACTAGATACGGGAGGAGGAATAGGGTTCATTGTTGTACGCCTCAACATCTGCACGGCAGCAGTGCATGGTCACAGCCATGTGTATGGGGTAGGATGTTTTGATAACCAGCCCAGACCCATGCAGAGAGTTCTGAATACTGAGTCAACTTTACACAGCTAGACAACAGTTAATGTCATGACCACAATGCACCTACAGTGGCATAATCCACCAAAACATTAGGTACATTGGGCCTTGATAGATATGACCAATTGCTGATCAAGATAGAAGCAGATGTAACTCCCATGCCCAACAAATGCAATCACTTTTCGGCAGGTGACATTTTCAGCATAACACCTGTTAGTGTGTCTATATTGACAAGCAATTCTGAGGTTAAGCAAATCAACACACCATTTAGGTAGCCTGTTTCTAATCAGTTTACTGTAACAATTGCCATATTAATCAAATATAGTTATTGCGTTGTGCACGTCATACTCTTGATACACTATTGCTTAATGGCTGTACCGGACCACAGATGACTCAAGTTGTGTTTATGCTACGGTAGCCAACCAGTTACTATATCAAAAGCTACTGTAGGTTTATAGATTTGGTAATCTATAAATGTTGGCGACCAACATCAGCTCCTTAGCTTATATATTTTGCTGAAACCTATGGTAGATGGCTGGACGGTCAAATCCGGGGCGTTACGAAACAAACTGAGTAGCTTCTACATAGAAACCACTCACCTTTCTAATGTGCATGTTTCTCCACCTTTATTCCTTCTATGTCCATTACAGACTGAGAAAGTAACAGTCCCCTTGAAAGGCCCAGTATATCTCCAAGTCACATGGACATAACATTCAAAAACTAGAAAGTCGGTTTTCATGGAATGACTCCTTTAACAACAGCAGCCAGCTAGCTGGACCTACAGAAACAGCTTAGCAGTATCTGATTTGCTACTTGATTTGGCCACCATATAGAGCCCTCATAAACTCATATTGTTTCATATTTATTTAAATTCGTGGACTTGAAATCAGCGTGCTTTATAAACAACGTTTTGAGGACACTTCTGTCTTTGTATATACTGTAAGTGACTCACTGTTAGAGCTTACAACGGAGTGACTGAACTCATTAATGAACTGTGTAGTATACTTGTTTCTTTGGGTCAGGCCACGTAAATGGCTTGTTCAGTGTACAATTATCTATGGCAAACAGACCCTATGAAGCTAGCAGTGCTGGTGTTAGCATTATTGCACTGTATTTAAGTCTTTATTCCTTACACAAACACATATTTGAACCCCCAACCCTTCATCTGTGCTCTAGCACCTGTTCCCATGGTAACACTATCAACAGGGGAACCAACCAGGGTCAGGAACTGTTTTTCTCTACTGTATATGTCTCTCCACCTCTTTGCCTTTGCTCTTTGCAGATATTATATACTGACATTTTAAGCGCTATAGTTTGTGCCAACATTTTGTCCCTCTCTCTCCCACTCTCTCATATGAATTGGTTGGTAAAATACTTTTTTATATGGGTTCTCTTCCTCTCTTTCATTATATTGGAAAGTACCATGCCCAAGTAACTTTTTCATTTTTTTACAACTCAACTAGTCCAAACTGCTTAAAAAAAAAGTGTTTTATTATTAAGCCACTGAAAATTAGAGGCAGCAAGAACCTAATGTTATTCATTTACACTCAAACACCATGAAATCAGTAAATGCCAACCAAGGCGTAAGTAATTAATTAAGAGAAATAGTATGGAGATCCATCCAGCCGCAGCTAGACATTAGTTTGTGATTTTGCAAAAATGTGCATAATTGTGAACTGATTGGAACAAACAGCATAATGGGCTTTCACATTTTAGAATATTCATTTTAGAGCTATTCAACAATAGCTCATTAATAGTATGAAAGACATTAAACAATATGAATGAAATAATACAGCAAAAGTTTAACGTGTTGCTCTTTTAGTAGTAAAACCACTGCAGACAGTATTTTTTACATTGTGTTATGCAGTAGAACAATTTAGTGTCCCACTTCATGACTAGATCAGGCAGATTATAAAAAGCGTGGCTACAGTTGTTCAACATCACAGCAGCAAAGTGGAACAGGCCCAATGACAATCAAGATAGATAGGCCAGCTTTACCCCATGGGTGTGTGGTGAATCGAGATCATTTTAAGCATGTGTCAATAATGGTGTCACGTTTTAGGCATGAAGACCTTGCGTTCGGACTGCATAGACACGGTTTGATCCTATTCCCAGCAGTGTATTTTTGAGTTGATCTACTGTGTTGGAGGGAATACCAATGGTCACAGTACCAGTCAGACACATGTGCTGTGTTTCTGCCTGGGGAGGAGCTGCCAAGCCAATGCAGCCTGATCCCCTGAATATGATGTCCTACAATGCTTTTGCCTTATGGTCCGGAGCAAGAAGAACGAGAATACTCTTGTTAGACTGCACAGAGTAACACAAAGCCTAACACTGCTTAACACATGTAGTGCATGGCAGATGTACTCACATGGAATTTAAAGGCCTCACACTGCATATGTTGTGAGCTGTTATATGGGATTTGTAGCTGCCAATACCTGCCAAGGGAAATATCACCACACATCACACCTGGATATATAAAGTCATTCATTCCCTAAAAACGCAATTATACTTTCCTGTCAATTATTTTTCCTAGTTTGTAATTAGATTAAATACAGTATATCATGCATAAACAAATACAGGTGCTTTTGTTAAGCCTTCAAATAGTTAGAAAGTCATTTAGATGCTATTTAGATGTGTTATATGTGGTGTACAGCATAACTGCACATACACCTTTGGGACAGTGTCAAGAGCGAACAGAAGCTATCTGTCCATATGGGTGTGTACCACAATAATGATCTGAATAAGTGTGTTTTGTGTCATGTTGCCTACCATACCTTATCAATTACATTGACCTGGTGAAGCCAAGCCTTCAGCAATAGGCTACCCTGGTCAGTCAGTGCAAGTGTTTGCAGGACACCCCATTCACATACAGTACTGTATCATGTCTGTTCAGCAGGAAGGCAGGGACTTATAGATTATGAAGTTGAATGGGCCTAGGGTAGACATAAATATGGTCAACCGAGCCAGTGGAGTACTGTAGCAATAGTTATATCATGCAAGCAGAACTATTCAGTCTACAGCTTAATTTCCCTTGCATGCATTTCATTGAGAATAGATACAGTAGAGCTTTGATCATATCTAATTACATAGCCTAACGCTGCAATGTGTGAATTACAAAGAAACATACATATTTGCACCGAGTAAGGAAATATATTTATGATATCAGTTCATTATTTCACGGTAATTCCGGATGAGGAGTTAAAACATTATTTCATTAGGGGTCAAACATTGATACCTTGTTATTGCTGGTCACAAATATTTTGTTCTAAGGATAGTAAAATGTATTCTAATTGAAATATTAATTAAAATAAAATAAGAAAGATGGCTTATCCTTCTAGAGTAGATGGTTTAACACAATAAAAAACAGTGAAGCTGAATAGCTTCCAGTGATAAAAGAATACAAGGATAAGTGTCATGCAATTATAAGAGGGAATTCATTTCCCATTATTACAAATCTAATTTTTTTCCCATACATTTGTTATGCATTTGCACCTGAGGGGTGCTGCCAATATGTTTGTTTTTCCTTCAGGGCAACTCGACAGTTACTGTTAATGAAGAGGGAGTGTTAGTCACCCACCCAGCTTCCGCCACCTGTCAGGAGATTCAAAGTGGTGACATTTAACCCTTCCTCCCTAACCTTTAGTCTACACACCAGGGTAGAGCAGTAAACTGTCAATTCCTCCTACGTGGATTTAATTTTAAAAGTTTGTGAACATGAGGGGTTAAATTATGTTGACTGCTGCCAAAATCTTTAGTTTGAAAGTTTATTGTATCTAAGTAAGTGAAAGGGTTGAATGGGAGTTAGGCTGAATCAATATTATATTTCCAGACTCAGCCAGAAGTCACAAGATAGACACTTAAATTTGCTGGTATGGAATTGGATACCGTACTAAAACCTTATCAGACTTGAGCCGACTCAATAGGATTGATTTAGTTAGACTAAATTCACTGTTTTATTTGTATTTAATTGTATATTCGATTTATAAAGATATTTACAGTTCCTGCAGCCTGGTTCCAGACCCTTGAAGCCCTGAACATGTTTTAAATGTTGCAGATCATTCACATTTGCCTACCTTGTCAAAGTCAATGATGCCTTCTAATTAGAGATCTGCCATAGAGCATATCAGTGCTTAATTAAAATAACAATAACAAATAGTTGCTGAGACCATGAGGCTTCAATGTGAACTGAAACATCAAATTGGAGAGGGAATCCTCCGCTATGAAGTAATGTGGAGAGGTCTTCAGTCTGAATATCATGCAAGGGCTCCTACAGTAGGTTTGCGTAGAAGACTGCGTACATGTGTGTATATATAGCCTCATTAGACACTAATCACATACCTTTCTGTGTTATTTCAATCACTCTGGAAACATTAAATAAATAAAATGTTCATGGCTGATCAGATTGTGTCTGGCCAATTAGTAGACCAGTTAATGACTACAAGAGCTTCTTTACCTGTGTTTGAAAATAATAACACTATCTGATTGGATGAAGGTGCATTTTACTATCATTCCAAGCAGCTGCCTATACCATTTGTTTCTGCTGCTCTTAACGTAATCTTGTGGTCCTGCTAATAACTGATGACTATTGGCAGTGCCACTGCTCTAAAATGTTATCAGACTCAAAGTGAAACAATGTGGAGCTGAAGTAAAATCCAGAACTAACTTACCTAGGCCTATTTGAACAACCTATACCTCTGTCTCAGTTTTGGTTACCATGACACATATCATGATCCAGATGAAAGCTCTGAGTGACAGAGGAAAAGTAATTACAGTAAGGCATGTCACACCCTGACACAGCCCACAGGACTGGACGAGAACCTTTGTGCACAAGTTGACTGCCTGATAGCATGTAGGCCTGCAGCTGTTTCCAACCAATGTCCCCCGCCCCCACCCCCCCACCACCACTCCCACCTTGTCGTCTGCCAATTAAAACCAGAGCGGCCAAATCCCAGAGGAAGCCAAATGACCCATAAAAAACACTGCCGCACACACACGGAGACACACACACACACACAGTATCGTATTGATCTGTGTCACAACTGTCAATAGACTGCGGGGAAAATGCCTCTAAGCACCCGAGAAAATAGGACAGCGACACTTTGTTATTTAGCACATTTAAATATGTGTAACATCAAATACACAAGCACAGCACTGTCTCTTTTATTTCCAGACAGACGCACAACATAGACAGCAAATGAGTGATATAGAATAATGAACAAGGAGCTCATGTATGGCAGTTTTAGAAGGAACACTGGCCAAAGTGTGTTTAAGAGTGTGTGAGTGTGTGTGTGATGGGCGCTAACACTTTAGAATGAAGCAATGGACGAACCAAGAGAGGTTGGAGGAACAAGAAGAAGTATAGTGAAGGAGAATGAACCCAGTGAACTTTATCGCCTTCCAAGCCTCCACTGGAGTCACCACACTGCTCAGGCAACGGCGTCAATTCACAACACACATGAGCGCCTGGCTTCAGACAAAGCAAAAGGCCGTGCAGAAAACACTCCTCCATTCTAGTTGGCAGGTTGCCTGGCCGTTTGCTTAAGTTAAATATACAAGAGACTCTCTCTGTGATCTGTGTGTGTGTAGCTAACGTCACTTGTAAGTAATAGCCGAGCAGTACAAAAGAACAAGGGCATTAGTATTCCCACCAAAAGGCGCAGGTTGCCTTACGTTTTTTGTGTTTTGTTACTGTGGGTGAGCGACATCAAATGTAATGACTGAAAGCGAGACATTACAGAGTCCTAGACTCTTCTAGATCATAATCAACATTATTCTGCCGTGATCTGAATTATTAATGTGTTGACAGTATTTGTGTGTTATTGTCTGTATGTTGAGTGCCACGCCTTTTTTACATAATTATATTCACTGTTCAGTCTAAAAGACATTCTAATTCATTTGATTATTATTCAAGTGATATAATGAAACCTTTAACACACACCAGATGGTAGTATATCAACATTTTTATTAATTTTGTATTTCTTATTGTGAATGTGCCATAGGCATCTGTATTGTATTACTGCATGTGCTCGATGCCAAAATTGTTAGCTTTAAAGTAAAAATTCTATAATATTTTAAGATTAGCATAAATATATTTTTTTTTACATAATTAGCCATAATTTACATCCTCAGATAATGCAGTCCACTCTATAGGCTTACTGCTAGTGTTTAGTGCATCATTATTGTTACTTTTTTTAAATAAATGTGTGTCACAAGAAAGTATAACAGATTTTTTAATTAGTTTAATTCATTTCTATGCTGTGAAGGGTGGTTTACATTTTGTTATTTGAAAGCTAAAAGATTGACATGGCAGTACATCACACCCGACAGATTTCAAAGGCTACTCCAGAGAGCAGAGGAGGAATCTTACAGCAGGACTGCACACCTGAGATGCACACAGTTAAAACGATGCCCTGAAGGTGTGAAATGTAGCTTTGATGCACAGATACATGTAGCCCACTTATCCCTTATATATTAGAGAAGGGCTTTGAGTTCGTATTCAGTAAACTACCTGAAATATTATTTT
>JAODLL010004614.1:0-11028 GCA_026546735.1 Forbesichthys agassizii | reverse complement strand
ATCTCAATCGGTACTCGGTAGTACCGACGTAATTCGGTCGGTACTCTTAAAAGTACCGAGTTCGGTACCCAACCCTAAGAGAGATATATATATATATATATATATGCACGCACACACACACCGGTATATCGCGACACCCCTAGTGTCCACTGTACAAGATACGGGATTATCATCACTCGAACTGCTGCTGGTAGGTTATTGTAAACACGGGTTTAACATGGAATTAAGTTAATAATATGGAGTTTTGCAAACAAAACGTTTTGCAGAGGAACTTCTAGCGTAACGATCCTGCACAATGAGGAAAAGTTTGGGTGTGTCGTGCCAAATTGTACATCCGCGGACAACTGATGTGTGCGAGCGTTTGCAACTAGCCTACAGCTGTATCGCACCAGATATAGCCTTTGTTCTTATATGGATGTAATGGGTTTTATAACACATAACTTGTCCGCGGTAATAGGTAAGTCTTTGTGAAACTTTAACGCTTCTGGTAACTGAATAAGTGATTGCGGAGTAAGCAAGGCAAAGTATTTCAAGGTATTTTCTAGAAAAAATATACTGAACACTTGTTTTCAGGCTTGATTATTATCTAGGGATATATTATTATTATTATTATTATTATTATTATTATGTGCTTCCTATATCTATTATTGTTACTTATATTTGGAAAATAAAGTAGTCATCAGTGTTCGGTGGACTTTTGACAGGTGTGACCTTGAACTCCGTGACTAGTGACAAAGCAAGGGGCATACATTCAGTGAAAAGAGGAAATAATAAATAAAAATAAAATAACTGAAGACATTGCTTTTGAAAATGTCGTGTTAGGTGACTTAGCAAAGTGCAGTGTACAGTATGGTGTAGTGCAGTGTGAGAGGGGTAGTGCCAAGCTTTTTGAGGCTAGTGTTAATAGGACTAAAAATAGATGCATGCGCAAACTGGACAGATAATATATGAGCACAGTGTGTTTGCATCAAGAGTAGGGCTGGACAATAATTAAAAATGTTTCTCTCTATATATATGTATATATATACTGCCCTACAAAGACTAACCATCGTAACTGCAGTTATAGTGAAAATGAGAAAAATGACTTAAAAGTGTTTTGACTGTCCAGCCTACTGTGTAGCAGGTAGATGAGTTAATTAACAAGTATTCATTAGAACACAATTTAAAAAAAATCCAGACCCATTGTCCATATAATGCAGATATGTCGCTCTACCTTTTTCTGATAATCAATATTACAAAAATGTACAACGGCAAAGTGGCACAATTGCTGACTTAGTGTTAATTCAAGGGCATTATTGGTTTAAAAAAAAATATTTTCAATATGAGGATCATTGTTTTACTTCCTTATTATTTACCTTGTTATCTAATTGTTTCATAAAGATATGTGACATTTGTTAAGGTCAAATCAGAAATGGGAAAGCGATGATATAATAAATCAACAGGAGGGGCAGCGCAAGTAAGATCTTGACATTGGTGTGTCGAATTGCAGATACCACCGGTAGACTGTTTTTTTCGGTAGCTAATTTAGGCTGTGCATCCCAATTTTTACCAGACCAAAATATAATCTAAATTATAAAAATATATCTACAAAATTATTTAGATTTCATTACCAGCTTTATGAAGCTTGGTATGCCTATATTTTTCAGCAGCTGACCGCTTGGATGGTTTGCCATGGCTGCACTAGATTGCTTTTTTTTATACACACCCACACATTAGCAGTCTTATTCAGAGTAACTTGGTTGTATTTACTTTACTAAAATAATGGATAAACTGCGTGACACAGGGAGTCTGATGCCTTGCTATTTGGATTATTACCTTAGATCTGATAGTAAAGTACGGTACCCAGTAGTTTACTGAAGTTTTCTCTGAGCAAGTAGGAACCATTATGATGCATTAAACATCCTGTTTATATGACTAAAATATTGTGTGTTTGTTTTATGTGTGTGTTTTTCCATTGTATTGTATTCCATTGTAGCATACTGCCAATGCCTCCTGCCAGTTGTAGCCACTGTGATTGAAGTACCGTTAACGTGTTGTTTATTTGTGCAGATACGACGGTTTAACGTAGCTATATGTCCGGCAGATGTTTTCAACTCTCGCCTAAATGTAACAGGCTTAATATTACGCGTTACTTTAGGCTTCCTTCTTCCGTGCTTGGCTGTGTTTACTTTACTAATTCATGGAATAAACAGCGCCAGTCAATTACAATCAATAGCATACTGTATTAGTACCGCTACTGACACCTACTGGCGGACATTAATGTAGCCTTTACTGAAGCCAGAAAGAAAACAGAAAAAGACAGTTGGGTTATGTTTATATTTGATTCTGTATTGATATTTCTTGTTCGTGTGAAGGCTTAATTGAAATAAAAGGTCAACATTCATTAATTTGTACCTTTTTTATTTCTAAAATATTATAGTTTTATAGGAGGCTATTTCATAGGCTTGGCAAATTCATTCAAATAATAGAAAAGTATCGATAGTGGTATCAATGAAGACTCGGATCATTATGCAGTCTCAAAAATTGTATTAATATCAATAAAAATGAATGGTCCCCATCTCTAGCCATGTTCCAGTGACTACAGAGCAAAGCAGGCGTCATAATAAAAGATTGGCGTGCTAGTGTTTCCTAGTGTCATATCTCCCTCAGAGTTTTGCTCAGTAGGGTCACCACCCTCCACCAAGGACACTCAGACACATGAGGTAAGGCTGAATAGGAAGAAATGGGCTAAAAGCATAAGCGTGTGCCTTGTCACTGACCCATATAGCATTATTATACTTGATGATATACCGGAAACAATTTTCCTGCTTTCTCACAATGGGATGTACAGTGTGTGTGGCACACACATGCACATATATATTTTTCCAACAGAGTGACACTCCTCGGTCATGTTTATACTAAATACATAGCCAGTGGAAAACCACACATTAGCACACACAAACACATCAAGAGAGATTACACAAAAACAAACTAATGGCAAAAAATGCTCCCCATTCAGAGGGGGTATTTAGGGGTACATCAAATCCACATCCTGGCTACTATGCCTGGCTCACTACTGTCTTGGGCAAGTGTGTTTGTGCCTAACCAGCAGGAGCAGATCAGCAGACAAAAAAAAAAATCCTTAGAAAGAGGTTTGATGAAACCAGATATGTATATGTTCTTCTCTGTGTGTGTGTTTGTGTGAATAAAGGTCATAGCTCACACACACAGGTCATATATTCAGACTATTTGGAGAGCAGCCTTGGAGTGCACTTCACTGTTGCCAGGTCAATGTACAGTGTTGCACACACACACACACACATTTATGGGTTAACCTATTTATGGGCTAACCGAGTGCCTACATGCATAGGCACTCTAGTGACCTTTGAACTCCACTAATGCGTGTGTGGGGAGGGGGGTTTAATGGCTGAGAAAGATGCTCACAAGAGAACCTGACCTCTTTCTTTACCCTTTACCAATGTATCCACACACACACACACACACACACACACACACACACAGCGAATACAACAAAGAGAGCAGCTCACACACACAGGTTATTTATTTATTTTTCACCAGGAAAGACTCACTTAGTTTTCACGAGTGAAGACATGCAACAACACAGCAACAACAAAAAACATAAAACATTTATTTGCTAATAATCAAATAAATGCAGCATCAATAGAAGCTGCACAATTTCTAAAATCACTGACAAATAGGTCCTCTTCCATTCATTTCTATTTTTTTCTATCATTATCTATAATCTATCATTTTTGGTTCAGACTGAAGCACTCCATGCTAAAAGAGCAGCAACTCTAAAGGCTTTTCTGCCATCTCGGCAGGAACTGACAGAAAATGGAGGCCTTATGAACGTAAGGAATAGCTTTAATAGCTGAGAAGTTAGGCTGGTGTCAGAGCCAGAATAGCTTTGTAGATCAAATAGAACCAATGAGAGAACCTACGTGTCGACAATGAGGGCCAGCCTACCCTATTGTATAACAGTGATGTGTAATGAACCTCAAAGCACCATGATAACATGATAAACAGTGTCCTACCGGAAGCAAGCATGTAGATGGCATCCCCGTAATCGAGGACAAACTGGCTTCAAAAGAAAAACAAGCTCATTTCTAAAATAACAACCCAACGCAATTCTCAGTTTTATAACCAAATGTAAAATATGAGTCAGTACAACGAACAGCAGATGTATAAATGCTAAATGGCATCAAATGGCTTTTACCATTAGAGGGGGGTTACAAAGGAGATTTTAAAGTGATTACCTATTATTACCATCTCCATACTTACTGTGCTCACCAATCAATGTGAATGAAATATAAGGCATACATACAGTACAGTGTGCTGCAGACTACATGCATCTGTCAAATTCACATCCACAGAACATTCCCTGGCTTCTCTCTGGAGCCTATCAGCACTCTGTATGCAAATACAGGCTGAGAAGAGATTAAACTAAAGGCGAATACGTTTTTACTCAGCTTCAACGTGACATTGGAGAAAGCTAGTGGGTCAGATATATGATTTTGAGGAGGCACACCAGTTTTTTTAAAATAAGAGTTGTTGATTTTGCATTCAATATGATGATTATTGCAAGAATACAGTTTTCACATAAAGTATGGTCTACAAGCATTGCTTGGCCACCGTCGGCCATTAGGGTGCAAAACACGTCAAACATGATGTCTCAATTACATGGCCATGATCAGCCAGCCATGTCTTGTAGGTGGAGCAGGGAGACTCACCTCTCCCTTCCAGTAACTATTTGCAACAATTTTAAATATAAGATAAACAAAAAGAATTAACAAACGCCAAAGATGTACAGCCCTATTTGGTGGTTAGTGACTTAGCATTTCAAATCAGATTAAATTTATTATTACGTAATTCATATTTTACAATGTCTCTTCCTGCACACATTTCAGCATGAAATATTGTATATTTACTCTAGAGAGTTTGCTGTTAAATTGTTTCTCTTATGTTTTTACTGTTAAGTATAATATAAACTGTATATATCTATATAAATATAATGACATGTAAAGTATATTCTTTTGTATATTTACTCTAGAGAGTTAGCTGATACATTGTTTCTCTTATGTTTTTACTGTTAAGTATAAATCTTTCGCACTGCATGCACAATGTATTTGAGTCTTTCTCCACATATGCCACACATGTCTTATCATCATAGGTTTGTATGTTTGTGGAGATGTCGTTTTCCCACTGTGCAAAACGTGTGAACACACCAGAGAACCTGTTCAGTGGCATTCCACACATACTGGATTATATGCAATCTGTAAAGTACATGTACTGTATGTGTGTGTGTGTGTGCATGCGTGCGTGTGTGCGTGGTTGTGTGTGTGTGCGTGTTAGTGTACGTGCATGTGTGTGTGTGCAGAAGCCCATTTGCACCATCCTACCTGGTGCAGTCTGAGTCTCCATCAGACCTCCTATGGTGATCAACACCTCAAGGATCCTCACATGGTGTTCTGGGTTCACATCCACACTACACACACACACACACACACACATACACACAGAGTTGAAAGTTGAGGTGTAGTGGTGATGAGAGCAACATTGCACCAAGCCCTCTAACCTCCCCTAAAGACCTCTGTGCTGGTGGAACAGCACTGCTATGCACTGTATGTGAAGAGTATGACCCTTAAGAGGTTTCAGGGGAATGCTGTATCTCCATTCAAATAAACACAGAGATAAACAAAGTCAACACAACGTGTCTCACAACATTCGACCACAGTAGTATTTGAAATGGCCTCACAGAGTCAAAAATGCACCACATGCACGATAAAACATTCTGTGCTTCTGGCTTGCATGTTGACTGGCATGCATTTTATGGGGGGGAGCAAACACAGATGTGGTATCAATCAACAATCAACCCACATGAGTGTTTTCTTCTAGTGTGAAACAACTGAGCCAAAGATAATGCACACTGAGGTTTGACGGCTGTTATTAAGGGGCCATCACCTTACATTTAACCTACCTTTAACCTTACATACCTGAGATCAATGCCGTGAAGTGACATTTTCATGGATATGAGCAGTATTGCATTTGTGCAGTGGTCACAGGCATGTTCACACCGTTTCTGCTTACCATGGTTACACGTGTTGTTTGGTGGGCATACACTAAAATGCAATGTTCATTTCTTCCATAACACTATTACAGTGTAGTTAACCAGTCTCTCCCAGATGTAAGGATGGAATCTGGCCTGGTCTGAAAACTATTATTACTATTATACCCATTATATTTAAAAATGAAATCACAGGGCCAAGGATAACTAAACATACTGTATCAGTGGATTAAACTGTGATATTAAGAACCCTGGAACATCACCCTAGCTTGCTGGGAAACAACTGGTTGGTTGTGGGAGGGGCATGACTCTCTCCAAAATAATCACTGATTGGTGGAATATAGCCACAAACCAATGTACTGTACTTGACTTCAATGTAAAATGTATTTGCAAAAAAAAATATATATATAAAATTACTTAATTATATTGAGCCTTTTCCATCAATGACAACAATATTTCTACTTGCTTAAGCAGCATACAGAAATAGATTACTTGTTTACTTAAATATTCTAACCATCTTAATCCCATGAGAACAACATGCTGATAAGGCCAATTCAAATATGGCAAACAGTCCAATTCAGTGTAATTTCTCTATGTATGGTTGCCTGTCCACTGGGGACAATGGCTTCATATAATAATAGAAAGATTTCTACAGTGGATGTAAAATGACATGCACCTGCTACACGAATCAACCAAGATGAGCATTCCCAAATAAATGTATGATGGTAAAACCCATTTACCTGAAGAGGGAGTGCTTAAAAATGGCTTCTGAGAAGTCATGTCCCAGAAGCCTAGCAGTCACTTGGCTGTGCTGTGCTATCCAAGCCAGATGCTTGGTGATATGAACCAGGAGCTGATAGCTGGCCTGGGGAATGCTGGGTGATTCTAGAACACTCTTCAGCTTCTCTCCACACTCTTCTACACATTGAGTCTCTATTAAGGAAAGAAAATGAGATGTTTTTGTTATCGGTTGTCTATCTTAAAAGGTTATGCTACCATCAGTGTAGCTTGTGTCCAAGCCCACCATCTTAAGACATTGTTATATACACTTACAGTTGGCTGATATGAACAAAAATCACTATTACCATAAATTATTATGGTATATTATTACTACTACTACTACTACTACTACTATGAAAATGTACTCTCTCAGCAGCACTGCAACTAAAAATCAAAGCCATTTATGGATTACATTCTTACAAATGTTTGTTCCTGTTGTTTGTAAAGCGCTAGGAAAAAAGCCTTTATGGATGCTGTCCCTACCGCTTGGAACATTCTTCTGAACTCATTGAAATCGACTGATTTATACAGTCAATTCGTGTAAACCCTAAAGGATATAGAGATCATCATCAGACATCAGACTCTTTGATGATAATTATTTATTTTTTCTATTCAATTGGCTATGTATGTGTGTGTGTGTGTGTGTGTGTACACAGTGTTAATTTTATGTTTGTAAACGTGTCCTGTATGTAGCCTAACCTTAAACAAAGGTGAACAAACAGAAACCCGACGGCCCGGTTTTTAACGATATTAAATGCAGATATTAAACTGTAAGTTTAAATCGAAAGCAGAGAGGTTGTGAATTCATATTTGTTTGGATAAGGCATGACGCTGCGCTGCAAATTTCCACTCCATGTAGTCTTCTGCGAGCGGAGCTAGTGGCAACATCAATGTTTGCCACTTGTAGAATTGTCCCAACTCCCTCGCTACTAGGAACGAAGGCATGGAAAATAGCTAAGCAAATACTAACTACAAAAAAAAAAAAAAAAAAGTTTAATTGTTGACATGATTGAGGCAAAGGATCAGCTTCGTGCGGTCTACGGTTTCCTCTTTAACTTCGTCACGGAAGAAAATCTGGTGGGTGTGCTGTTTATTTCACTGTAATAAAGTTATTTTTGTGTGTGCCAAATTTGACAGGATTAAAGTGTAACTGCACCCCAGCTCTGAGCCTGACTCCACCCACTAAACAACTTTTAAAAGTAGTATTCATGGTTTAGACTAGTTGCACACATCCCTAATAAATATACATGTATGTTTCTTAATGAACAGTGTTATGTATGTAGACTTTACTTTTTAAATAGAACATTTTCTGATTAATATGTTTTTTTTTCGTTTAGCGCCACTTCATTAACTCGATGCTAGCTGGCTAGCTAAAGAGGCAGCTGATATGGAGACACATCACGCTGGCTGAATTAAAGGAGGCTGATAGACAATGACATGAGTCAGTCCTTAAAATGACACCATACTCTTGAGGTGTTAGTGGGGCTCACACAATGTGACTCAATGTCACATTGTGTGAGCGTCTGTACCATAGTATGTGACAAATAACAGCTGCTCTTCTGTCAGCTTCAATGGTTTTGTGACTGTGGGATGTCAATGAGACAGCTAGGATCAACCACTCTTATTCTATCATGGTTAACCCTCTATACACATCTACATATACAGAGCACAAACAAAGGCTATAGGCCATATTGTGCTGTGAATTTATCTGATAGTTAATGCAGGCATACTATAATGTATTGACCAGAAATAGTGATCTGTATTGATTTACTGTATAAAGATAGTCTTTTCATCACTGTTCTTCAGACCATAATGTTCAATGACACAGTAAGTGAGAAATGCACTGTAGACAGACAGCTGTTAAGATTTCGGATGTCTTGTTTGATTATATAAAACAACCTTGGGAGTAAAGGGGGAGTGTCTATTTCAGCAGCAGTGTCTTATAATACATACACTACAATAGATGTGAACACATGCACTGGCCCTCATTTATCTAACGCTGAAACCCGCGCAGATCCGAGCGCAGAATTCATCTTAAAATAGCGCTCTCGCTAAACAAGCGTAAGAACGATCGCAAGTTGATAAATGTGGTGGTGGAAAACAGCCGTCATTTAAATACCACACCCTTAAATATTCTGGCTTTAGAGACCTCGCCCCTAGAGTTTACGACATGGAGAGCTGTAATACGTTCAAGAAGAGACACTTCCCTGACCGGCTCGGAGAAGAGGTATGCGAAACAGCTACCTACCAGATACTAGTCTAGTATAGTAGGCCTATATAGCCGATATATCATAGTCTATTTAAATAGAAGGTTGGGAAGTTCATTTTTTTGTAGTTTTATCAGATTTTATGTTGTAGTGAACCACTACATCTAGAGGGCTCTTTGGGCATAGGCTATATTCTGTCACCATTGGATGACCAAATAACAGCCTGTTAATCTGTGCTCTACGATCAGAACCCCGCAGGCCAAAGCACCTTTCTCTGTCATACACGAATATGGCTCTACAGTATACTACAGTTCCCTCCGCTGATACAGACTGGCTTTACAAAATATTATATTTTGCCATAATCTATATATCCTATATTTAACAACCAGATACGGGTTGATAGGCTATTTAATAACAAATGGATGCATTGGCATGCTGAAATGCCTGTCTGGTCTGAAAACAATTTAAAGGTAATTCTCCTAATAAATATTAGATGTTTATTTATTGCTTAATTTTAATTATGTTTCTATTGCCTAGATCAGAGATAAGTGGGGTTTAGCCTTTAAAACCTTAGAACCTGATAAGCGGACCCCTTTGTGGCTGCGTTGAGCAGGCTACCGCTGTCTTGGCAATCTAGAATAGATCGTCGGATCAGATCATCAAATAATAACACCCTGTTAATCTGCGTTATGCATAACAGGCCCAAATGATGTTGCTTTCTTTGGCATGCAGGCTATAGGCTTCTTCCCGCTGACTATACTGGTCTTACGAAATATAATATTTTGCCGTCATATATTTACGTGAATACTCTTAAATGCCTGTCAGAATATGGTCTACAAACAAATTAGATAATTCTCTGCCACCTTCACTATGCTGAACCGCAAGTAAGATGACTCGAAAATGTACGTACACGAGTTGAGACTTGACGTGAGATTTGTTCTTTGCCACCGCTCATGTCCAAATCGGTCCAGATTGACAAATGCCGACATTTGCGTGGAAATTATCGTATGCACAGATTTCTGTCATATGCACGTTTCATAAAAGAGGGCGACTGTGTCGAGTCCATGGATGTATTGTATGTATCATATTGAAACAAAACGGGGTAGCAAATGTTCTAACCTACTGATGGATTCATAACGGCTGGAGACAAAACAAATATTCTATTGTGATATGATGAGTGTTTGCACTCCATACTGTATGTAAATACTTTGAAAAAGGAACAATATCGTAATACTATTGTAATGTATGTAATGTAAAAGACAACCTCCCTTAAAGAGTAAGTAATTCTGAAAAACATTTATTGATATTTTAACTTAAATAAAATTTAAATAAAACACTTCTCCATTCAATTCCATAGGGTCGTAGATAAAAGCTGAAAGCTAAAGAATAAAAATTGAGTGATGCTCAATATCTCCATGTAGTTGCTTGTATAATAGGAACTGGTGTCCAAAGGTCAAGGGTCAAAGGTCAAGAGGAATAAGAAGGGCGGTGATGGATGGCTGACAGTCTGGTGCAGCCTGATAGAAGTCACAGAGGTCACCTTTTGTCTGGCTGCTACTGGCCAAACAAGGTGCCCACCCACACACACCTATGCTATTATAGATTGCTGCTGACTGTTGGTCAATAGAGGTCAAGGTTGCACAGGGAACTTGGCCTGCTCTAGAAGGTCCCCATGGACCCAAAAGGCCTGGACAACTGGACACTGGGGCTGCATGGAACACGTTAACTGTCATTTAAAAATGCAATTTAGGGTGTTGAAGCCATACTGAACGTTTACACCCACCACTCTGTAGTCTTCACACTGATGTTTGGCAAAAGATAATCATCTGCAGAACAAAATTGGACCCGCATTTTTATCCCCCATACACTTTCTCTCAAAAACATACTTATAATCCAATCCCCAATCCCCAATCCATTTTATTTATAGAGCACATTTTAAAACAACTAGGTTGACCAAAGTGCTAACATCACAATAAA
>JAODLL010004613.1:0-10000 GCA_026546735.1 Forbesichthys agassizii | reverse complement strand
TGTGGTTCCCTTCAATATGATGCTGACCTCATTCACCTGACCTGTGTGTGCGCGTGCGTGCAGGTGTCTGTGGTTCATGCTGGAGGTGCTGATGACCAAGAACGAAAACAACAGCCACGCCTTCCTAAGGAAAATGGTGGAGAACATCAAACAGACCAAGGATGCACAGTGTCCGGACGACGTGAAAGCCAACGAGGTAAACACACACACACACAATATTTATAGTGACAGCACAGCTGTAGTAATCGTATCGCAAAGCCCTAATCACCACCTGTGGCAGTTCATCAAATACCACAACATAAACCTTTAAACTGAAAAACTGATGAATGGTTTAAAGGGAAAAAAATGGCTACGGCTTTACGATACTCAAAATAGAAAACACGTAGGTAGGTGAAAGACTGCCGATCATCCATTGAATGACATTACCCTCTCCGTGGTTACAGAAGCTGTATATTGTGTGTGACGTGGCTTTGTTCGTCATCGCCAACAAGAGCACGGCATGCCATTTGGAGTCCCCCAAAGATCCCATTCTACCATCCAAGTTCTTTATTGTACAGGATAAGGTAATAGCACACACACACTATACCACCCTGAACACTTAGACTCTATGGATGTACCGTATCCAAGTGTAAATCAACTACTGCCTTCAAATGAAGATGAAAGTAGTTTATAATCATATGTTTTCTATGTACTTCTTCTGAACAGGATTTTAAGAATGAAAAAGACTTTCTTTCTGCAGAGAACAGACAAGTACTGCTCACCGGCAAGGTAATGGCACAACTGCTTTTGGACCTCAAACGGCAGTGGTTGGTCCACCACACAAGAGGTGGCTATAGATTTTAAGTCCACAGATTTCTCGCACCTTGAATCATGCCGAGCACCATTGTACCCCCTCCCCCACTGGCCTGGACTCACACTGCAGATAACAGCCAGAGCCAGGGCACGCTTACTCCAACACATTACATTACATTACATTACATACTTGGTTTCAGGCCAATTATTTTGCCCACATAGTCGTTCCACTGGAATATGTCCTTGATGTCTGACGAGCTACCAGATTTACAGAGTGCATCCCGTACCTTCAGATACTGAGCACGCAGTTTTTTCAGCTTTTGCCGGCACTGTGGTTCTTCCACGATTAAGTAGATAGTTCTTGTGTGTTGTGTCCAGTTGCTCCTGAATACCCTCGTCTGCTCTAATTTCCAATAAACATTGAACTTCTGCCGTGGACCAAAGTGTTCCCTTTGCCGCCATGCTGTTTGTAATGAAACTGTCGCATGACTCACGTGGAATACTTCAGTTCCGCAAAGGTTCCGGGAGGTTTGCGATCACACTGATGCATACCGCCCCCGAGTCCAACCAAACCGTGCCTTGGCCCACCTTACTGTAGGCGTCAGAATTTAAGCAAGCGTCTTGGTTAAGTTTTCTGAAATCCTAATGAAATAGTTTCACATTTAATTTGTTTGAAAATATTATTTATATATTCTGTCTATATACTTTGTTTGCAGCCAGTCTGTGTGATTTGTGCTGAATGCTGACCAAATCCTCCAACATTTCAGAAATGTTATATATTGTTAGACGGTTTTCTGCTTCCCCTCTCTCACGCACACACACACACTCACACTCACGTCTGTCTGTCACCGTCTCTCTCTCTCACACACACACTATCTCTTCTCTGTCTTACTCTCTCTCACACACACACTATCCTCTGTCCCACACACACACTATCTATACTCTGTCTCTCTCACACACACACACACACACACACACACACACACACACACACACTATCCTCTGTCCCACACACACACTATCTATACTCTGTCTCTCACTCACACAGCCAAAGCCCACTCCAGTGCTGGCGGCAGTGAACAAGCCCCTAACAGTCCCAGGCAGGAGGATCTTCACCAAGACGACGGCGGTGTCAGACGGCGGCAGCAACCCCAGCACCAACCCCCAGATCATCTCCTCCCCCGCCCTGAACAAGAACAGGTGGATGCTCGTTTGCTCTCAGATAAAGCACTGCACACATTACTGTCCTCCTTGTTGGAAGCTGTAAATGACTTATCTGGCATTAACAACAATACCTGTGGATTTGAAGACCTAAATTTAAACATCATCGTCATGAAATATAATGTTGAATATTGACGTCGCTGTTATCCCCGTGTACTCGCAGCAATGCTGGAACAGACACCCCGGAAAGCCAATCACAGGAGAACAACGAGAACCCGGTCATCAAGAATGACGATGAAATAAAGGTAAGACACCACCGGTTGACTACCTGTGTCTCCTGGGATGGTTTTTATTTCTTTCCACGCAGACCGTTTTAAAGCAGGCCAAATGCGGCCCACCAACTGCCCCCATGTGGCCCGCGAGGGGATTGCACCCTTGACCACCATACATTGGCTCAACATACTGTATAACCACTATAGGAATCAAGTAAATGTATTACTGTTCTACAGCCACGACATTATGACATAGCCTTGTTTGTAGTCCACTCCAGACCTAATAATTAACGTGATTAAATTAGTGTGAGAAGTCCATACGTGTGTGGACATGGCTCCCGTAGATCCTGTTGGTGATGATAATGGTTGGGCTTGGTACTAGTCACATTTGAACCCATACCGGTAAAAATACCTTGAATTTGGTGCCGATAGTCTGCCCAACTTTATTTGACTTTCTTTGTGTCTTTACTTGCATTCGCATTGCAAACTGGACGCATGTGGGCGGGCGTGACTACTATGTTGTTGTGCAAAAACCCGTATGCCAGAGAGACTTGGAATTAGTGGCATCCTATAGTTACTATAGAAAACCTTCACCATTGACTCGACACATTGAATTGAACATTAGCCAAGCTGCAGGGGGAATGCTCTCGGGGTGCTCTCGTTGTAGTTGGTGAATTTGACAGTGTATTGGCTTACAATTGGCTGACTATGCCTTTTTAATGTAATATCCTCCAAATACCAATCCGCTCTAGTCTCTCAAGCATAATACTTTTGTGGGTGTGGGGGGTGTTTTTGTCACAGGACGAGGCGGGTCAGAACATCGCCCCAATTGACAAGACAGAGGCGTCCCCCGTCAAGCGCCGCGGTCGCCCCCCCAAGACCGCCGTCGCTGCGCCGGCCACAGTGGGCAAGGAGGGAGGGACCCCCACGGGAGGCGGAGCTGGCAGGGGCAGGAAAAGGGCGGCTGACCCCGCCTCAGACCAGACGGAGTCCTCCATCAACATAAAGGTGTCCAAACAGCAGCCGAAGGATGACGGGACGAAGAGACAGATTGACTTGCAGAGGCGAGTGTGGCTCTGACCTGAACTGATGTTAAGTCTAGTAGTAGTATTTGTTAGGCACCTCTCATTCAAGTATTGCAGCTCAGTGCTTTACAGTAAAGACACACAAGTGCTTCACAATTAAATCAGAAAATCAACCATACAATGTTTTTCGTAATTTTTTTAAAAGATGTTATTAACAGGATAGTTCATGTTACAATGCAGTAAAAAGAATGGGTAAAATAAAAATAAGAACCCTTCCCTAGAGGCAGATTTACCTTAAGTCATCTATGAACAATTGAACTACATTTTCCACTGTTAACACGCTTAACCGTCCAGTTAGGCCATCGCACCAATAGGCTAGCGTAAAGCAAGAAGCTTGTGTAACATTGGCTATTGTTGAGGTTAGTGCCTTTTACTTTGTGCTCACAGTACAGTGATTTGTGTTTCTTATAGCTGGCTTCACCTTCAAACCAACTTCTGACTGGCTTTGGCCATTTGATGTGCTATGTGCATGGCAACATCAGCCAATGTTGATCGTTTGAAAGGCTCATTGCTTAACACTACCCAGAATGGGTGGCCTAGTGTGAACACAGCTCTAGTGTGCAAGCAGGACAAAACAGCTGTCCTGACATGAAAGTGCTACTTTCTCCCCAGGTTGTCGCGCCTGAGGAAAGCGGAGGCGACAGGGAGAGGTTTAGAAAGCGTTGTCTTCCTCCTGAGCAGTCAGGGTGACACAGAGAGAGAGCTAGAGTCCAGCCCAGAGTGGGCCTTCTCTGGCAGAGAGCACAGGGACAGAGATCCCTCTGATCCTGTACAGAGCCACCACATAGCACAGCCCCTTGCCTTCAGCAAAGGAGAGGGCAAGTCTGTGATGAGTGGCGCCCCCTCTGGCAGGCAGGCAGAGTCCAGCGGTGGAGACAGAAGAGGGGCTGACTCTGAGTTGTTGCAGTTAAGGGTGTGTTCGGCTTCTGTTCCACCAACAGCCAACCTGGGAGAAATACTGTATGTGAAAGAGTCAACTTTGACAAAAGCAAAATGGAGTTATTACTGGCTAAGCGGTAGGAATAATATTTCTTTATCTAGCTATATTGGAGGATTGTATTGCATCAGGTTGCAGGGAACATGGTGAGTATGTATTTTATTTCAGAGATTGGGTGTATGACATGACAGTGGCTGTAACTCTTCTATCGCAGGTAAAAAGGAGAACACTGAAGGCCAAAGCAAGACTGTAGAGAACATGCCAGACTCTTCTCATCCACAGTTCTTATTCACATTCTCCAATGACTCTAAAAAGCTCTTCTGGACACATGACGGACCTTTCTTACGTATATAAATATATATACACACGTGCGCCACCAACATTCTAGGTTTTAATCACCTTTTAGTCAAGATTTGAAGCTCACTGTATGTAGATCCTAACTGTCAAAACATTATTTTTTCCGTTGTGTTCGTGGCTCTTTCTGTGGAGCCTTATTTGTTTTTTAAAGAAAAAGAAATGGACATTTTACAAATGTTTTAATCTGGTTATGATTGTTGCTTATTAAATTACCTGGTAAAATCTTCATGTACGCCTCCTGACCTCTTCCTCAGCTTCTGTTTCCAGATTAATTTACATGTTTTTCCTATTATTATTATTATTAATCTGAAGTCTGAAGTATTTTAATATCGACCTGAATGCACCTGGCTGGTTTCACTTGAGCATCCTGTTAAAGGATGGTCTAATGTCAAGCATTATGTAATGGAAGTGTGCATGTAGCAGACCAACTACACCCCCCCCCCACAAACCTGGCAGGTGGTTAGTGAGCCGTTTTATACACTATGAAATATTGACGCATTACGCTGTTTTTCTCCATTGGGTCAGGTAGAAACTAGTGGGAATTTTTTGTGTTTCTCATTTATGGTTGTGATATGTTAATTTAATTTTCCACTTAAAGAACAACCTGTTAAAAATCTGGAGACTATCTGCTTAAGGCTTTTCTTTATTCCTCTGCACTGCTCAAGGGATCTGAAGTAGACCCCCCGAGCAGCTCGGACCAGCATGACATGTAGGTCTTTACCGCTGTGTTCCCACTTCAATTCAGAACGCATTCGAATCAGAAATACTTCTACAGGGATGAGCCGAAGTCACCTTTTTAAATTTTTATTGTATTTTCTTTCTATATGAAAGTTTTGTATGGTAAAATCTGCTGTTTAATGAGCAGAAATCCTTACGTTTGTATTGATGATTGCTTAATTTTGGTGTATGTTCATTAACTTGACCATCATGTTTTCTGTTAAATGTTTTAGAAAGCAGTACATTTGCAGTACATAGTTGCCTCAAACCATGAGGGGCAGAGCTGTTCCACAAACAAGAGACCAATGACAAAAGCAAAGCTTTGTTTTTCAATTGTTTTTTAATCAAAGAAAACTGACGGTCACAATAAATACCCATGCTTTGTACTGATGCTTGCTTCCGGAGGTGAAATGAGGAAAAAGAAAAATGTCCCAGCCTTAAACAAAGAGATGCAACAAATGCTTGTGTTTTGTCATCGTGCAACATTGTACTGGAACAGAAAGACTGGGAGAAGGTCTCAAAGAGCCCCCCACCCCAAAGAAAATAGAGATCCAGCCATCCATGGTGCACTTAGTGATAATTCTAAGGTTCATCAATCATAACTTGAATATTTACAGGCAGTGGCAATGTGATGAGTATCTTTGAGAAGGTAATTATTCAAGGATGCCACAACTATGTACTAAGAAAGCAGCTTTTATTTTTGTCCATATAGCTATAATAAATTAACACTGAAAAGGCTTGCCATCCCATATTAAAAGGTAGAGTATACTATGCTGGAGAAAGATGGTTAATATTTGAATTTTCCATTCAGAAGCACCCCCCTCCACATTGAGCACAAATTGCCACGGCTGCAGTTCACACCACTTAGTAGGCCTATTCCTATTTACAAAGCCAGGGATGTGTAGAACCTAATGACACCTAATTCTTTTTCAGCACACAAACTAAATGGACAGCTAGTAAGCCATGATATATTTGCTGAATTTGTGTATTGTATCACAATCACTTACACTACCTTTAAGCCTTACAAAACACTGGACGTCTTTCAGGTTGATTGCCAACTCTAAATTTTGGCTGGCAATTTGTTACAAGGGTAGACATTATCCAGTTTTAATTTACTGAAAATGTCCCCAGATTTGTTGGATCATTAAATTACCCTTAATCTTTGTTTTGTACCCATAAGTAGCATGCCTGTGGTCACACTCGCAACTGATCTGTATTTAAGAGAGAGCACCAGTTTCTCTTAAATACAGATCAAAGCAGGAACAGTCACTACTCACTCAAGTTTAGCTACTCCTGGTGTGAAGTAACTAAAGCTCATAGCACAATCACGTTTATCAGTAACACTCATTGGTAAAACAAATGCTAAAACATTCAGGCTAATAAGGGCATGGTGTTCTGCTGGTTGGTTGGAAGGAACATCTTAGAAATCCAACAGCTCACTTCCAGACTGAGTAGCTGTACACAATATCCAAACATCACATCATCTGGCCAAAAATAAATTATAAATATAAAAAAGAGGCCATGTCCAGGGTGTAACAAAAGTTGTTTGTGAAATTACCAGCCTGGGCTGATTCTGTCTCCTGAAGGTTCTAGGAGACAGGGTATCGGCTGTAACATAAAAGAGTACACTCAGAAGGAGAAAACAAATCTCACTGATATCTCTCCATATAATGGTAAATTGGGCATAGTTCATATTTAAAATTGTTACAATGTAAAAAAAAAAAAAAGTATATTCCAACTTATTTTCAAATTTACATTACTATTTACAGACTTTCTCCTGTGCATATGTGTTTAGCTGAGGTCTACAGACTAAGCTGTAAAAAAAATGTTCTTGTATGGTAGACTCAACTGCTAAAATGTGAGAAGGAAATCCCTTGCACTGCGATACCATATTATTTAATGTTTCACTGAGGTCAGATTAATCCATTTTCCAAAGTATTAAATATCCAGGAAAGAATACTTTCTACAAAATATCTAGAGGCAAAGAAAAAACAGCCTAGAAATAAAATGGTCACATATGGAAAGATCAGTATGAGGGATTTTCTTGTCTGTTCTATAAATAAAAATGAAATCAGGTATTTGCATTTTGGCTCCTTACAATATCAGCGCAACCATGTTTTAGTTAAAAAAAATAAAAAAAAAGTATGGGAGCCATGGAGGGAAAAAAACCAACATTGATATATGGGCACCAGGATAAAGTAATTAAATACAGTACAATGTGGGTGGTTAAAGGCATTATGAAGAGTTTTGCAGAAAGGATATAGTTTCCTAGCATTGACTACATGTCCCACGAGTCACATTGCGAAATCTTCACTCTCATGTGAACTAGTATATACTGATGAGACTAGATGAGATATCCCATTCCAGCCAGACATCAGCGGTTTGAAAGATGTATACTCTAATTAATCTGTCGTAATTCAAATCATTCCAATTTTGCAGATAATCATACCTGGTGAACGGCATTTTGAGAGAGAGAGAAAAAAAACTTGTCTTGTTACGTCGATGCATCACAAAAACAAGGACACTGAGTGGGAAGTGGTGAAAAGCTCCTCATATAGTACCCTTTTAAATATGGAGGAAGTCTTATTAAGTGGAATAGTGGGGTATAATGGGGTAGTTATGAATAGATGCATGGGTGGGAACAGACGGGCAGCAAGGTAGTGTGCATACTGGCAATGGTGGCGCTATCTCTGTCATGTTGATCAAATACAAACTTGAGACAACCCTACCAAGGGAAAGATACGTTTGATTGATGTGGCAAGTGCAGGGTTCAATTGAACATGGCATTGAAGGTATGAATGGGGTGATGACTTGATGCTGTGACCGGGAGAATTGGGGAGCTTGGAGCCCAGAAGGTTTAGTTGCTAAGGAGCAGTTCTGTTGCCGTTTCCACATCCCATGATTTTGAAGACAAGGCCGCTATAACTGCATTCTAAAAAGAGGACAAAAAAATATATAAAAATACATATCTGTAAAGCTGATTGCACACTGCCCTGACAAACGCAGACTAACTCCCACCAACGCCAACTATTGCATCAGTGTGCGCCGTCGGTTGGAGTTTTTAGTGTTTGACATGTCCAGTCAGGTCGGGTGGAGTTGTGGAACATCTGAACAGTTATCCAACAAACTGCAATGTAAGTGTTCTCCTGACAACTCGCTGTGTACCATGTTAGCGCACATGATTTATATTCATTGAAGGTGTCTAGGAGGCTATGTAACTGTCCATTTCTCACTTCACCGTAGTTTCTGGACGTAGGAATGTGATAAAAAGCAAAGTTGTGGTAACCCAACTCGCCATAATACACAGCAAGCAGTTTTCCAACTGTAATATCTGGACTTGTTTGCAATTGATATAGTAGATAGGTTATTCCCTGTTTTTCATGTTGCATTATCCAAGGTCTGAGTTGTCCTGTCAGTTACAGTCTGGGCAATTTGGACAGGCAGTTGGTTTTCTGAACAATCCTAAGACTGCAACCAAATACTGCCAACTTTAGAACGTTGGTGTCAGTTGGGCACAGTCTGGGCAGTGTGCAAGCACCTTAAAACGTGTCTAATTATTTACATACCACATTTATGTGAATGTGCAATTCATGTTATTTTTAGCCCTCTAATATTTTGTAACAGGGTCATCGGTTATTTCTGTATGCCAGAGCAGTTAGCTATCGTTATAACTACATCTTCATTTTTACATGCTTAGATCACTAATTTGTGAGTTTAGCAGGACAACGTTGCCATCTATAGTGGGCTTCAGACTCTCACCAACGCAATAGTCCGTATGAAAACAACCTGTTGGTGCTGAACTGACAGTTCGTGTGCATGACAAGGTTTGTAAAATTAACTCTTGTCATGGCTTTATCATATTCATTACCCAATATGCTATCCTAGTGAGACCATCCAAAACTTGCATGCTCCAATTTAAATTCACCATATCAGTCTGAAACCTCTGAATGCAAAAGTGTTGGTCGACCGTGCAGAGAACAATCTGGGCAATCTGTGGCCAGTCATCTGAAGTTTTTCCCAAGATGACAACAACAATCGTATGTAAGAAGTTTTATTGAAATGTATTAGAATGGCCTTTATAATAAACATTTCTGAATTGAGGGATTCCAGGTTGAAACTCACACTCACAAGTCAAAATGTAGCTTGAAAGATCAGGATGTATCACAAGGCCACCAATCATTTCAACTTAATTGATCCTACAAAAACTGAAGAGACTCTGACCTTATCGAAGCCCATTGCACAAAGCTTGTCTATTTTCCGTGTAAAGTCGTGACTGGATATGGGAGCACCTGCGTAGACATGCGACCACAGTCTTGCTGTCTGTTTAAACATCTCTGGGTTTTGCTTGTACTGTACGGTGTGTAGAGCAGACATTTTAGTGTTACTCAAGAACTACATTTACCTAATACTAAACATAGAGAAATAATAATTGATAACAAATGTAAGTAATGAGATATCTGACCATTCCAACTAGGGGTGCACAATATATCGATTCAGTAACGTTATCGCAATATCACGTTGCGCAATATCATATCGAAAATGTTGCATTGCAATGTTGCATATTCAGTTTATTTAGTGGAGAGATGCGTCCATTGGCTGTACGGCTTAGTTGTGTTTGATTTAGACAGAAGTAAGATGTGTAGCTGAGGAAGCTCATGACATAATAGAGATCGAAAATA
>JAODLL010004612.1:0-11029 GCA_026546735.1 Forbesichthys agassizii | reverse complement strand
TTATATATTATAATACATACACACATACATATACATATATATATATATATATATATATATATACACATATATATACATATACATACATATACATACATACATACATATATATATATATATGACACTATGATATTGTGATGCAATATGTCCCAGACTTTTCTGTGTCTGATAGACCAGACTGTAAAAGGTCATGCTTTTACCAACACCTAACTTTTATTTCACCACAAAAAAAAAAAAAAAAGATAATTTCGATGTGGATGGGTCGAATCCTATATTACAGCGAAATGCAGCAGCAGCAGTGCGAATGTCAAAACAAACCCAGGTTACAATCACTTACGTAGTGAGGAGAAAAGCGCCTGTCGAACTCCCTCTGAGCTAGGATGCCTCCCTGTCCGGGGGCGCTTGTGTATCCGACCTGCAGGAGACATTGGCGCTTCAGCTCACATCACGGTCAACATGCTGACTGCCCGGCGGCAGCATTGACTACACTAACTGGGATTCACGATGCTAAAAAACCCCATGGAGCATCTTACCACGACACTGCCTCCTTCCTGGGCCAGGTAGCTGACAGACGCCGAGGTGAAGTTGAAATAGCCGGCCTTCAGCGGCCGCAGCACTGCCGTGTGGGAGACATTGCTGGCTCTTGAGTGCAGGGGTCAAGGTAGAACACAGAGAGGAAACAGGCTACAAACAGTGATTCCCAGGTAACCTCATAAAACATGTTGGGTTCACTCTCCAGTCAGTGTCATGTGACCAGTGACACTGGCTCCAATCTGGAGTCGGTCCCCGGGCGCTGTACAGCGGCTGCCCACTGCTCCCTTGAGGGATGGGTTAAATGCAGAGAACGAATTTAACTACATGTATCTGTATGTGACAATAAATGCACCTTACCTACCTAATATTTCATAAATTATTTACAGCAGCTGAAGTTTTCCTGGGCCACTTGGAAAAAGAAAAGCAAAAAATGTATCTAGGGAAACACTTAGCAACCAAAACAAAATGTATACTATGAAGGTAGAGTCCTAAAAGTTGTGTGAAACGTGTAAAAAGGATACGGTGCAATTCTGTCCCACTTGACATTCAGCATCCCAGAAACAATACCAAAGTCTTCTGGAGGGAAAGAGTCATCGGACAGCTCAACTTCCAGGGCAGCACTATAAAACATGAACAGAGGATACACTCAATGTCCTATTAGGACGGACGGACGGACGGACGGGCGCGCACACACACACACACACACACACACACGCACACACACACACACACACACACAACCTACTCTAAAAATATAAAACATGCCACTGATATCGCCATCTTGATAACAAGAGAGTTTTTGACAAGTATAGCTATTTTCAATCTGTGTGTTTTTGGATACTGCAAGTATTGTGGCCGGTGATTGCCTGTCTAAGATTTGAGTAGCAAAGAATGTTGACACAACCAACCAGTGAACATCTTTAGTGTCTTCTAGTCACCAAGATGTACATCAGACCGGCAAAGAAGTAATCCAGAGTCTAGGCTCTCATCACTACATCCCGTTTACATGGTGTACAATACTGCTTCTGGCGTAGACAGCCGGAAACACGAGGGTTGACTCAGAATAGTCAAGCATTAAACCATTTCATCTAGGGAGCCAGATTTGACAGCCTCACAGTCGAGCAATCGCAAAATGTGATTACAAAACAAATACCATTCCATCGAGGCTATATGGGGGTGCTGATTATCGGATTTTACATAAAGGCTGCTTAGGTTTCTCCCAATAAATTATGATACAGGACATATTGGTATAGATATTAGTTGTATTAGTGTTAACTTGAAATTAATGTGTTCTTTTTATCAAATCTCCATAGTGTGAATAAATCAGTTGGCCTACCTCCGTGGTTGAACCAATCAGAATGAAGCATTAGCATTACTGTCACGACAAGTTTAAAGAACTTTCTGTTTGATGTGACGATAAAATTAAGAATTAAGAAAATCACAGGAAATTATCACTGCGATTTCTTTTCATGTATATGGTATAGATACACATTCATCTGACTGGCTCATTGATTTGCCTGTGGTCAGTACTAGATATAAAAAAAAACACTAGTGTTTGACAATTCTGCTCCCATCCCCAGATGTACAGTATGTATATACTAAATTGTATATAGAGTGTTCAACTTTTGGTAATTAAATAAAACCTTAAAATGTAACGTGTCCGTCCATACCTGGTACCAACATTGTAGATGTTGTATTGCAGGGTCAGGTCACGGCCTTCCACAGCATAGCGGTTCAACAAGGACTTGGAGGCAAGTAGTCGAGCCCCTTCCTCTCCATTCCCCAGCCCCAACAAGGCCAGCAGGGCAAACGTGTACAGTAGCTGCATCTGAAAATCGACAATGTCACAGAGACTTTACGGCGGATATGTCATAATATATCGTAATATCAGCGACAAACGGATTAAAATGTTTTTGTATCAAAAACACAAATAAGCAATTTATCAGATGAAAAAGAGAAAACATAGTTATGTTCCTACATGACATGCAGGAACATATACTTGAATGCATAGGGAGGAACCGATAACACAACCCTTTCCTTTACCGCAATGTTCAACTAGTTAAAGAGGAGAAATAAAACTACGGTTTGTCGTAAAGTGTCTACGTTTACTATCTCACCATCGTAATTTAAAGAGCCAATATTTACAAGTTGAACACGTATGAACAATAATAAGAAGAATGCTCGTTATCTTCAACAGAGTCACACTATGGAGCCAATAATTACGCTTACGTGGACAAAACTATCCTGACGGTGGCATGCCACTATAAACAACGCTGGTTCTTGGTCACAATACACAAATTTAAAAAACACTACATTGAAAATCCTAATTAAGTTCAACAAATGTGTACAGAAATAAACCAAGTAGATGTTACAGATCGTTACCATTGACAAATCCTGTCGTCCAATGAAAGGATATAAATGCGCATGCCACCGAGCTTTCAGGGTTCCTTGTAATGACGTGTAAGTAAGAGAAGGAACCATTGTCCCGTGTAAAGAGCGCCCCTTGTGTCTTGGCAGAATATACTTGATGAATAAATACATCATTTAAATTAATATAGACATACATGTCAGCAGTTTCTCAGCACTAAAGTTGTCAATGAGTTTGTGGTTCATTTGAAAGAAATTATAATGACATTAGGAAATGGCCTATTACACAACATTTTAATTATATGAGTAATGCCTATTTAAAATAAAACAACCCGTTACCACGTGTGCTTGTGTGTGTGTGCGTGTGTGTGTGTGTGTGTGTGTGTGTGTGTGTGTGTGTGTGTGTGTGTGTGTGTGTGTGTGTGTGTGTGTGTGCGTGTCTTAATGGGTCAACATTAATTTTATTTTGGCCGGTGCGTATTAAACTTTAATACATTTTACAGTATGGTTCCACGTAAGGCTTTATAGCCTCTCCTAGACCATCATGAACTCACGGAGACCTCCTAGTCTAGGACAGCCTCCGAGGTGTGACCAAATATCACAACGCTCTTGAAGCGCTCCGAGCTGATACGCTCGAAGCGATTAATTAGATTTCCCGACACCCTGCAAAAAGAAAAACATCGCCCCCTGGCCAGCGTAAGGTTGAACTATAGTTCAATTATGTATATTCAAGACACGCCCCGGCCTATTGACCAGCATGCTTCTCGTGATTGGTTCTTTTTAGACTAACCTGTGAGCGCCCGGTAAATGTTCTTGGACCGACAAAAAAACAGCAGTGACTATTCTAAATGTGGCCATAGAAGCGACCAGGAGCCTATTATAAGGCATTAGGGATATACCATGGAGGAATAATGTTTTAGACAAGTAAAGATTAGTGTACAGATTTATTACATAGGAATAGGCCTAATATACAAACACTATTTGTATAAGATTTTTCATCAGCCTTTATAAGCGGAGAAGACCTTTTGACTACCAAAGAACTATACGGACTTTAAACCAAAATGAAACATGTATTCACCTGCCTCGCAGCTTTGATCTGTTTGAGTAAGTATGAATTTAAACTATTTAGAATTTACGGACCATATTGGGGAAACATTTTCTTTTAGACGTGATGATTTGAGAAAGCTCGCAGATCACCTGCAATTAGATGCGCAGGTGCTATACTATTCTGCGTTATCGACGAGCTTTGACTTAGGCTCACATTTTAAGGTTTGCAGTTTGTTTGAATGACATAATAAGATAATACATCCCATGCACGATAACGTGGACAGGCTATAGTTAAAATGCAATAACTATAAGTAGCCTAATGACTTGGTGTTTATTTAACAGTTTGAACAGATAAATAGTGTCAGCCTATATCTTAGATTTTCACAGTTCTTTGAGAGTTTATCTTTTGATATATAGTAGACTACTTTGAATAGTGCACAGGCTTGTATTTCCTTTATCTGCATTCTGTTATACACATAGCATTGTATTGGTGTATTGCAAATGGTATTTTGAAACAACTAAATTCAATTCAATTCAATTAAATTAGGTCTTAAAGTAATTATATGTACATCATGTGTTAATTATTTCGTTAAACTATTTGAAACCGAGATATGTGTATAGTGAGTGTTTTTGTTGTTATTGGTGCATCAAGGTCAGCATTTATTTTTTAACAAATTTATGTTTCTGCTAGACAACATGGCTGTTCAGGTTATACCAAAAATGATGCAAACTCAATGATAACTTGTGCAAGCAATTACCTTAAGTCGTTCTTCAGAACAGCTATGGAGTAATATTAATATTTACACATATACAGGGTGAAATACACAGTGTCAATAAATTAAGGAGGTGTGTGTGTGTGTGTGTGTGTGTGTGTGTGGGGGGGTTGACCTACCCAGGTGTGAACTTTGACCCCACCCTTCTGGCTATGGAACCAGTTGGTGGAGGAGGAACAATATATAGTGTCCACCATCCCCCTCTGGTCATGGTGACCTGTCCCTCAAACCTTCATCTCCATAACACCCAGTGTGAAAATGAGACCTTATTGCAGAATATATGTGTATACACACATTCACACGCCTGTACACACACACACACACACACACACAGAGAGAGAGAGTTAGCTAAAGCCAGCAGTGAGGACACAACAATTTGTCCAGCATAGCTGGTTAGATTTCTCTTTGTGAAACAATTATGCTTGTCAAGCTTTCACAGCTACAACCACAAGGTATATTACAGACTAGACACACATCTAATCTGTAAGTGTGTGTGTGTGTTTTGTGAGAGTGACTGTTGTCTCTAACTGAGATGATTCTTTTTGGGCCTTTAGGACAGACATTACACTGGGGCTGGTTAGGTGGGGGTTGTCACTCATCCCGTTCTCCCATACCCACCATCTTTCTCATGACCTCAGCAAGAGGTTACCATCCGTGTTTTAGTCATTGGGGTCTCTGGGCAGCCCACCACCCACAAACCCCCATCAGTCCCACTCCGGCCCATTTAAAATGCTATTCAATAGGTTGGAACGGGAAATTTAGGGTTCATGTCATAGATGTCCACTCTTTTGACCCAGGCAACCATAGTGAGCCCATGCTTATCAAAACTTTGGACAATTCAGATGTTTCTCTTGCATGAATGCGTGTTTTGGGATGGAAGAAGCCTTCCATAACTCCACTTTAAAGCATGTTATGCCGACATATAGGCCTACTGTAGGCTACAGACTATGGTCTTTATAGCCTTCAACCTCTTGTAATTAACCTTAAGTATTGCATCAGCAGATTGGCTGCAGGCTTTGACACCATGTGTTTGATTACTGTGGCCGTAGCATTTGATGCAAGACACCCTGAATGTCATTAGCTGCCCCCGGGGATAGGAGGGGTGTGCAGAAAGCAAAGCTGAGTCATAAAACCACAATGCTCTTTTCTGCTGGGGGGGAGTCAACTCATTATAGCAGCAGCAGATGCTCATGCATATCCTGATGTGACAGATGCATAAAGCCAAGAGAAGCAAGTTTACTTTACAAACTGAGGAACAACAGAAAGATCCTTGGCTACAATGCTGCAAATAGCCAATGAATTTGGGGGATATAAATAAATAATACAACAATGCTGTGTTTATTTCAGCTCAGGTCATTTCATAACTATGTTATAATTTTTTTTACAACCTACTATTTATGATTGGTTATTATAACATTACAAACAGTGCTTGTGTTACGTTTTAGCATTGGTAACATCAGATTACTAAAATCACAGTTCAATCAGGATGAAAGTTTAGAGATGCTGGTTAGCGGTTGCGTGTGGATATTCAATATTCAGTATAGACCAACTGTATTCAACTGTGTTCAAGTGTTGGGCTACTTAAAAACATCAAGGTGGGCCTCAAGATTTTGAACACCTTTATTTCATTCTTAAAACATAAAATAGAATGTCAAATACCTATTTAAGTGTTTTTAAGAGAGTCTATTATTATATCATTATAGAAACGACATCTTAACAATCAAATTATCTCTGAAATTAACAAAATCAAACCAGCCTAGGTCAGGTGCCTCAGATATGAGTTTAGACCTCATGGCTCTCGCTATAAGCAGGCTAGGCTATACTTCAATTACTTGCATATTAATTTGAATTAGGCTAAAGCCAACAGATTAAACTTGACCATGCAATTCCAAGGGCAACCCCCCCTCCCTTCTTCTGGCCAAAGCCATTGTCATTTCTATCGCCTCACAACACATGGGAGCTTTTTATTAAAACTTTTTTCCACGGCATTTTAAATCTGGGGGACATTCACCCCAGCGAAGGCAAATGAGAATTGGGGGGTGTAAAAGAGCTGATATGTCACCAAGGTCAGTGTGAAGAGGGGTTGACGTTGAGGACTGAGCGACTCGGTGGCATGGGAAAGTCACCTTTGAGACGGAACTGAAAAGCAGGACGGGAATGAGAGGTCACTGAGGAGACAGAAGTAGGGGCAGATGGCGGCCTTACAGAGGCCGCTGGATGGCCCGCAATTTGATTGTTTATAGGGGTCTCCATGGGGGTAGGGGGAAGAAAAAAGAAGCATATCATTTCAATAACATTATCGCCATTCGCCACTGGTTCAAAAGAGGTTCTCCAAACTTGACCCCGGCGAACCTTACTGCTGTTCTGTGCCTTAGTCTCGGTATTGTTACTTCTCTGGCTGAGTGGCTAGCTGGCATTTAGCCCCCTCAGCAGAAACGTTGCAGACAAGCAATGGCGTTGTCATTTCGTAGGGACGTCTTTCTCTATTGCCATTTGCCAATACCCCTGCTGCTATACAAGCGTATGGATATACTTACGGGACAATGTGGTATATTGACTGAGCGCAACAAAAAATACTTTTTGCTAATTACTGTGTAAAAGACACAAACATCTGCCTGCGTCTGTCATTGATAGAAATGTATAGTTTGCTGGTCAATCTGAGATCTATATTATCCAGTATGTCCCCGGTGAACCCGGCACACTGGAATATTGTTTAGGCACGTTTGTCATCTTCTGGGTGCACTGAAGCGGCTTTCCACCGCTGCTAGCTTATTAGCTTAATTCACTTATTAGCTTAATTAGCCAGACAAGTTGTGTAACATGATTATAATGACACTATTATCACTATTGTCATTTTAAAGTATATCTGCCTAAACTGACACTTTAGTGTATTTATTCCTAGGTCTGAACCTGACTTTCATCAGCAACTCACTCCATCATAATAGACCATTAAAGTATGTTTAAAGGCCTAACCAATGAAATTGAATTTCAATTTCAATATCAATTTCAATATCAATTTCAGTTTTTTTCCTTTCCCCTCTCATTTTACAAGAACGAATAACATCATAGAATCCTGGGATGTTCAAAGTGACATAATTTTTATAAAATGAAAATTAATTTTATTTATAAGGAGAACAAAAATCTATTGAAACGGTGGTTACGGTTGTTATGGGAAACACCAGGTCTCACTACACCGCTTGTAATTGGTCAACTGTCAAAAAAGCGGATGATGTAGGGCGTTTTCTTCCGAGAATCAACTTTTTTCAACTGAAAGTCTGTGGAAGCATTTGATTTAAGCGCCTATGGCGCTTTATAAGAAACTGTACGCTCCATAGGGTTATAATGAATAAAGCAGGCAGACAGCTTCCAAAAGAAGTTACGTCTGAAGGCGGCCTATGTCTTGAAAAGCAGGATTTGATTATGATATCGCAGAAAATGAACCCCAAAACACATAACTTATCGATTGAGCCATGAGAGGTCCTGAAACTAGTTGGGCTGTCAGAGGGTTTAATGCATGATCGTAATGACATACATGATCAGATATGGGGATAATATTCTATTAGTCTTAACTTTGTAAACAATCATGAGATCCGGGCTATTCATAGCAGATTCTGGCGCTGTAGCCCCGAATGTCCAGGCCTAACACCGCCAATGCCCATACAGGAAACTGTCAGCGTTCTACGCACCTGTTAAAATGTTTCTCTTATTTATGTTTTAATATGATTCCTTTAACGATTTTTATTAATGTTGTTTACATTTCCATTAACACATTTTGTTCTCCCTCCAACAGATGCATGCAACGCCTCCGAGCTGGCCTTCCTGTTGGAGCCCAGCGATGAGATTGCGGTGAGGGAGAAGCCATTGGTCCTGGATTGTCGGGTGCAGGGAGAGGGACCCATCGCGATCACCTGGCGGCGAAACGGAGTCCCGGTGCCCAGCGACGAGCGGGTGCAGCTGCTGGAGAACGGGACGCTGTTCATCCACAGCTTTCAGAAAGGCAGGGACAGGCGTGACTCGGATGTGGGCGAATATGACTGCGCTGCACAAAACCTCCACGGGATGCTGGTCAGCCGCAAGGCCAAGGTTCATGTGGCGTGTAAGTGTCTCCACATCCTCGCCTTGACTTTGCTTTTTTAATTTAATTATGTATTTAAATAATTTGCTGCTGTTGTCATATAGGAGGGATAGTTTAACTTTTGTTAACCCTTCCTTGCTTCATTATGATGTACTCTGACATTCTGCAAGAAATAATCCATTGTTCACAGACCTGAAACTACCAGTTTCTTTAATCTTCCATTTGCTTCCATTGTGTTAAATATATACACACTATTGTCTCCCTACATATACAAAGCCACTGTAGTTGTGCTGAAGTTACTCCACTTTTAATCAAAACTGCAGAATCAAATTGATGCGGGCCTAATGTTTAAGATATATTTATGTTTTGAACTGGCAAATCAAACCTAGCTGACAAGGCAACAAACAACCAAATACATTTTGCTCAAAATATAGGGTTAGTGTTTGTTTACAAACCCCTAGATCGTTATCCTTGATGCTTTTAATGCTTACAGTATAATTGTGTCATCTGCCTGTACTGTAAATTGTGGGTATACCTAGATAATACTCAAACTGTCTTCCACATTGTCTTAACACAGTCAATAACACTTAAATTATTATTTGTATTATTTCACCCGCCCCATATACACACACACAACTGCGCATGTTTTGTTTACATAATCCAATCATGAACCAATGTAAAGTCAAGGCAATACATTTTATTTACTGAGAACAGTCATACGGTATTTCTCATCTCTCATTCATTTCAGGATAATCGACTACCCTGGACTTAATAAGAAAGTATATGGTCATTTTGCCTGGGGTTATTATGCATGTGTGTGCGTTTGCGTATATTGGATGGTCAGCAATATTGAATGCAAGTTATATCAGCGTTCCGGTTTTTAGCTCCTCATTGAATCTTCGCTGATTGATACGCTTGTTTCCATATTGCTCCTCAGCTCTCCCCAAATTCCACACCCACCCAGCATCCATGGACGTGGATGAGGGGGGCGTGGCACGCTTCCAGTGCCTCATCAAGGGCGTCCCGGAGGCCAACATCACCTGGGAGAGAGACCGCCTCCCGCTCACCGCCTCTGACAACAGGTAACAACACGTGGATGATGTCAGGGGTTTAAGATAGCAACATAGTTAGCGGGGAGCATCAGGTGTTTCGAGGAGAAGTCACTGGTTCAAGACCCACTAACTCATAGCAAAGTCTCGAGGTGACCCCTGAGCCAGACACCCAACCCTAACTGCTCCTGCCAGTTGGATGGCAGCCTTGCACACGCACGTTTACTTCAAATATGTGTGTGAATGGGTAAATATGAGGCAATGCTGTACGGAGCTTGTGAGTGGCCGGAAGGTTTGAAAAGCGCTATATAAGCATTTATATAGCGCAGCAGTCCATTAACCACATTAAATTATATATTTCACTCAGTGTGTCTGTGACTACACTTAACCTCTGAAAAGTACCCCGCCTCTTTTTGGGGTATAAAGCCCCCTACTGAAGTTCACCATGAATTAAACCCTTTGTTTGCTGGTCAAGTTTTCTCAGACATGGGTTAAGTTTAGTCTTAACATATTTCAATGCAGATCATCATTGTATTTTTCTTTAAGCCTTGGACCCACCATCAGTGTTTTCCTTGCCCACATTGTCCCCATTAACTATTTACCACACCATAATTTACATTTTAATGCAAGAATCTAGTCCATATTAATCTAAGTCTTTGATTAATATACAGTAAAATAAAAAAGTGTTTAAGTAACATTTGTTTTAATATACCATACATAGTTATTAATAACTAATTGCATGTATTTCTTATGGTGCTGCGTGATCTCCATTAGTATTACATGCTCCTAACATATAGCATGGTTGTATATGCTGCTACAGGTACACCCTGCTCCCCATGGGGGTTATGCAGGTATCACAGGCTCCTAACATAGTTGTATATGCTGCTACAGGTACACTGCTCCCCATGGGGGTTATGCAGGTATCACAGGCTCCTAACATGGTTGTATATGTTGCTACAGGTACACTCTGCCCCCCATGGGGGTTATGCAGGTATCACAGGCTCCTAACATGGTTGTATATGTTGCTACAGGTACACTCTGCCCCCCATGGGGGTTATGCAGGTATCACAGGCTCCTAACATGGTTGTATATGTTGCTACAGGTACACTCTGCCCCCCATGGGGGTTATGCAGGTATCACAGGCTCCTAACATGGTTGTATATGTTGCTACAGGTACACTCTGC
>JAODLL010004611.1:0-11029 GCA_026546735.1 Forbesichthys agassizii | reverse complement strand
TAAATAAATAAATAAATAAATAAAAAAGCCAGGGCTGGGTAGAAGTAACGGATTATTATTTCATCGAAATGCGAGAAAATATTTGGTGAATTTGACAAATAACACATCAGATTGCAATAGCTGACTATAATGTGTCCAACAAGCATACGTCCATACTATACAAACTGTGCATCTTTCAGGAAATTCCATATTAGGACTTTGGACTGTGTCAGTACGCTTGCTGCCATGGTAACATGAATTACTTCACACTGCCCGACAGGTCCAGCTTTCTGCTGTGACTCCTCCCCCGACCGTGCCAGTCATCCCCTCCGGTCTAGAGGATAAGCTGTCTGGCCTGTCAATCAACACGGCCGCGCCCATCTTGGCCAGTGAGCTTCAGACAGGTACTTGTGTTTACGGAGCCATGGCTGTATAGAAGTGTCAGATTACGCACAGAGAACGGTAAACTAGCTAAATGTGAGGAGATGCACCTTTTACGCATAGCTCACATTGTGCCTCTTAAGGCAATCTTTATTGCATATGAATGACATGACTTGGTGTTGCCACCCACTCATTTGATATCCCGTATCAACCCCAACACTCTCTTAGCAACTATGCGGTTGCTGAGAACTTTCTCAGTTTGTCCCCGAATTGTACTTTTAGCCCTTCAGTTGTTATAACCAGCAAATCAGTCTTGTGTCCTAAGCACGGTCCCAAAGGTCGAAGCCAGGGCACGGTGATCTTTCATCTCTCTATCGCTTTCTTCTTTTCGTGTTGGCAAAACAAAAAGCAAAGTACAGTCTGTCCAACGACGTCTCTATAACCTATAGTCCTCCAGACGCCCCTCATCTGATCTCTCTCTCTCTCTCTCTCTCTCTCTCTCTCTCTCTCTCTCTCTCTCTCTCTCTCTCTCAGGCCTGCCTACGGTACCCCTGATGCCCACGTCTTCTAGCCACATCCTGAGCCCCCTAACCCCCCTACAGAACACCGGCTTCAACCCTGCCACCACGCTACCAGGTGGGCACACCTCTTCCTCGCACGCACGCACGCACACACACACACACACACACGCAGTGTCCCTACCATCCTACTTGATGTAGATGCGTGTCTTCACTGTGTGTCAGGCCTGATGTCCCTGCCAGGCGGCCTGCCCCCGCTGCCCCCGCTGCCCCCGCTGCCCAACCTCAACCTGCCGCTCCCAGACCTCAGTGCTGCGTCGCTAGCGAGCCTCCGCAACATGCCGGCTGGAGCAGGTAACCCTCCTACCAGACGCCTTTTCAAAATGTTCAAATTTGGGTGAAACACCACGCCCATCACTGTCACTGTTTCCCCGGCCATCCAATCGCTGCGGTGAAGGGGTCCAAAAACGCTTCAAATCGCTGACAGTTTGGCGTTTTCAGCAGGGCGACCAGCGTTTTCAGCCGCGGAAAAACGCTCTGGTGGACACGCGGCCTTACACGGTTATAATCCCGCCCAATAAGCACGGCTCACTCTGGCCTCTTAAGGCCGTCCCCTGCACTGCGTCTGCAAATATGGTGTCGCTAAGAGCTGTCTTAGTTGTTATAAGCAGCAAGTCAGTCTGTGTCATAAGCATGGCCCCAAAGGTCAAAGGTCAAAGCCAGTGCTGCACGATGATTGTTCATCTCTCTCTCTCTCTCTCCGCAGCATTCCCTCCTCTCGCTCCCTTGAACCTCCACTTCCTGCCCTCCCAGCTGCCCGCTCCCCTGCTGCCCGGGGCTGCGTCCTTCCCGGCCTCCGTCCCCATGGGGACCACGGAAACACACACCCCCACAGTACCACCACCGATGACGACGATAACTTTGCCGTCGTCTTAGCGCGCGGCGGTCAACCGGCGCATTCTCCGTCATACACCAGAACACACCCGGTTTCTCGTTCCCCCCCACCCCCCCCCCTCCCCCCCGTGTGTGTATATAGTTCAGGGGTTTCTGTTTACTGGTTGGGTGTGGGTTGATCTATGAAGGACAGACAGATGGATATGAAGGTGGTGGATGGAAGGATGCATACAGGCTGCTGTTGTCCAGGTTACGCCTCCTATTAAACAAGCCCCGCCCTCCTCTTGGTACCAGACCGGGCGGAGTTGGTCTCGGGACGACGATGTTCAACTCTTCTGGTTTATCGTCTTCTTCAGCAGATACAAGGTGGCGAGGAACTCGAGCAGAACTCTTTGATTCCCTCCTTCTGATCTGTAAACTCTCTGTTTTGGGCCTTTATTTTAAAATATATAAAGATATGTATAACTTTACTACGAGTTAATATTGACCCCTGATCAATAGATTCTGTTCCATTATTTCATGATTTATTATTATTAATAATAATAATAGTAATATAATTTCTGTGTAGTGTTTATTCATATTATGAATTAATATGCATTATTTTGCTCCAATTACTGTATGTTTGGAAATCATTGAGGCAAGTCTGCCCCCACTTGTATGTGTTGATACACACAACCTAATACCCCTCTGTACCATGTGAGACCCTTGCTGGCAAAAAGTAATGCCTTAGGGGACATGAGGCAGTTACCTGAGCTACTAAATATTATGTGCGCTGGTGCGTGGTTACGAAAGACTCAGTACTGGTTAACTAAAAAAAAGGGAGTTGCAGTCACTCTGTACAGCCACAAGGTGTCACTGCGACGCAACCTTACTGGCATTCACGATGCTAGCAATAAAGCCAACGTAATTTTTCTGTGGCTCCCACGTGTTGCCTGATTTGTAAACAAACGAATAATCCATAAGAACTTTAAAGATTATGTTTATAGGGTTGAACATTTAACTTGTTTTCGCAACATAGGCTACCTCAGTTTTGAAGCACGCACATTAACATGTATGCTGTAAATGTTTTCCACAGGCTCTTTAACATACTAAAGAAGCATTCCTACATACTAACAGGTGCTACAGGAATGAACTATATCGTTTTTACAAATGCTTAAATTAAATCCCATGTTGGGGGAGTTCATGTGTAAATCCTTATGTAAAAGTAAGGTGTTATTGGTTAACTGCTGCAGTATTACAACTAAAATATACACATACAGCATTAATATAATACTCATCAGTGATGGAATGGAAGAACAGCTGCTGTATCCATGGATACAGGTAGGTCAGGTTTTGTACCCTTTTCATTAAGGGTGACCAGATCGCAAATAACCAAATGTGGGCCAAATGGTATGTTTGTGTGGGACCATGTGGAACATGTTACATTGAGGTATAGTCAGAAATCTTGAAGCAAAGTATTAAACTGAAAACATTTACATTATATTATTACCCTTATCTTATAAATAATCTATATGCGTTGCCCTCTGTTGATTCAGTATAGCACACGGGGTTCTTCACCATGTATAATTTTCAAATACAACAGGTTAGGCCTAGTAGCCTATGCAAACAACAAATGTACTAAATTAAGGTAATTTAATATGCATTTAACTTGTTCATACACCTTTGTCCATCCTTAAAGTGAACATAATTTCATTGATAGCTTTCCTGCTTATACTTTAATTGCCTACCCGACAACAAATATCCATATACACGCATGACATATTTGCTATCCTGCATATGGGAAAATTACCGATGAGCAATGTAGTTCAACAAAGATGACCATTTGGGGATTAAGAGCCATGTCAAATCATTCTTCCTGAACCCTATGAGTTGTAAGAACACTACAGACAGGAATTTACGAGACAGATAATCCTTGTTAAAAAGTAATTGAAAAAAAATTAACATGACGAGCTACTTTAATAAAATGCAAATGTCAAACTTGTGATAATGTAACAGCATGAATTATTTTGGCAGGTTAAAGGTCAATTAGGTCAATGAACTCACTACAGGGATGCAGTGGTGTGACTGGTGTGTACAGACTAATCATATTCAACCCAGACACCGATCCGGTGATAAGAGAAAATAGATACCACATCCATTCATGCTGGAAAACATGGCCCAGGTACAGGTGAGCTGGAATGTTGAGCTGGGAGTAATGTGCTGACTGAACAGTAGAGCAACAGGTGGGTCAGATGCACCAGCTCAACATGAGGCCTTCAGCCCCATCTGTAAGAAAAGGCAAATTAAATACTTTAGTTTATTATGTTCAGTTTGCTCTATCTTAATGCCATCTGGGTAACATTGTGGTTATAAAGTTGTTCTATTTTAGGCATGTCTTTATGTATACGTTTACAACACCAATTCTGAAAAGGTTGGCATAGTGAAATATGAGCTGTACAGCCCTTCGAGACTGTAATGTTATTAAGGGATACTATACAGACTTGATTGTTAAACATAACTGACCTAACTTTTTTGGTGTGTTGCATCACATTTCACATAAAAATATTTTACCTAAACAATGACATTCACAAGATAGAATATTACCTAATATTTTGTTGTTGTAGTGTTTCCAATAGTAGGCCTAAAATAAATCATGCTTTTTTTGGTTTATATTACCCTTATCCTGACCTTTTTGGTGTATAGGGGTTGGAGTAGTAAAATATGTTGTATGATGAATGAAGAACCAGAACTCAAACAACTGAACATGGACAATAACATTTCTCATGACACCAACACTTGAGATCTGTCATTGCTTCATAAAGTTTTGCTCAGCCCATCACTACTGGACCCTTTTGGATATATGCATATTTTCGAAGGGATAGGTACTTTGCGGTCAGAAACGAGAAGGCAGGAATGAAAGAGGCTACCCACTCGCACCTGCTTTATTTAAGCATTTAGACCTGTGACGCGTGTAATCTGCGCCAGTTTTACTTTTGCAAGTTAGCAATCAGCATATAACTTGAAAACGAAGACCTCAACATATCTGAAATGTAAAAAGTGACAAACTGAAATGTGAATAGAACAGAAGCATGGAATAACCCAAAATGTTATTTGTTATGCTTTTATTTGTTCTATATTGTCATTATGTGTACAAGCCACGCCCCACTTTTAAATCTACGTTAGTTATTACTATTAATTTCCTGGACAATAGAGGGTGATGAACAGAAATATCACAGTTTTAAGGCAAGATTGATGTTTACGTGGTGTTCAGGGAACAAATAGGAGTATTCCTTGACGTTGAAATGTAGTCCTATAGTGTAAAGGAGTTGTAGATTCATAATACCAATAAAGTATTGATCTATATAAATAACATTGTCTGGCAAAAAAATGAAATAAAATGTGTTTGAGATTCATTTACTAAAGATCAGTGTTACCCACATGGAATATTTAACCTGAATTGAAATCTTACAAGTGTTTCCTACAGTTTAATACCAAAATTACAGGGGGTGTCACTTTTTGATAGGGATGTCTCTCCTTATCTTTTGGAAAATTTAAATGGGATATTTTTGCATTCAACTTCATTTGCACTTTGTTGATGGAGCATCCCTGATCTAAGGCACACAGTTACAATTTAGGAAGGAATAAAATGTTTGTTCTTGCACTGCATATTTATTTATAGCCCTGTGCAACATTTACAGCAAATCCAGCCCTCCAGCCCTGTGAACTTTCCAATCTTTTAACATAAGCCCCCGGCCCATTATTCCCACTGTTATACAGCTGATATGAATGCGAACAAACCACCTAGTCATCACTTAATATTAACCTGACAAAACACAACTTGATGTTTTCATGTCTTTAATGAACTCCGTTCAACTGTTACACGGTTATAATCCCACCCATTAAACGTAGCTCACACTGCAGACTCGTAAGGCAATCTTTATTGCATATGAATGACATGACCTGGTGTTGCCACCCACACATTTGATATCCTCTGTTTCAACACATGTACTGTTTCTGCAACGACGGGGTTGCTAAGAACAAGGGGATTTGATTTATTTATGCCTTACCGCTGCCACCCCCGCCCCCCACCTTTAACTTGTTGCATTGCTATTCCAACGCTCAATTTCATTTGGGAGCAGCTGTGCGCAGGTATTTCCTTTCATTTAACCTGCCAACTGAAATGCAGTTAAGACTTTGTGCTTACGCTGTAAACTAGGCCAGAAAACAAGAGGCCAGATGAGGACTGGCTGCTCCCCACCCTTCTAATCACGTCGTAACGGAAAACGCTGCATTTCTGGCCTCTGCTGGACGTCGGGCCGGGTGTGGGTTCCAGTTGGCCAGCATTCATTATGTCACAACAGCGGACCTTAAATACCAGACATGAGCCCACCACATTTTGAGGCAGTCCAAAACACACAGCGTCCATTCGCTTCTTGACACTTGTATGCAAAAAGGTGTTTTTAGCGTTCCACTTCGCTGGCCGTCGTTTGCACCGCCGACATCCCACTGTTGACGGTTCACAGCAAATAAAGAAAAGAAAAAATAAAGATGCTGTTGTACCCCCTCCGACCTGCATAGAGGACGTCCATTTCAGAATGAAGAGGAATAGTTTTCCTTTTATACGCAGTTCATGTAATGCATTATTCTGAGGCAGAAGCGAGTTTCACGTTACAAACTTAAAGCGACACTTGAGCAGCGAAATGACAACTTTCATAACACAAACAAACAGTGCCCAGGCAGACCCTGGTTAACAACCGTGGATATTCATTACAATATGTTCGCAGGTGGCCATGGTTACCTCTGGCTGCATTTTGCGACATGCCATTCATTTCAGTTCATCTGTATGCGTTTGCAGGTGACAGCAAGGGAGAATTGTTTTAGGTGAATAGTAAGTGTAAAGCTCTGGCTTCCACAAGCGACGGAGTTTCAACAATGCTCTTTAAAACAAGTAGCATCAGCAGAGTAGGATTAAGACAGGAACTTGTGGTTTACACCTTTAGTTTACAGAGTCAGTAAACCTGATTGAGGACTTCAAAAATACAACTTAAAACTGGGACTTGAGCTACAGTACATAACAGTCTGGGGTTGGCATTATGTTACTTCATGCTAATTCTGCCAGATCATGTGACCACTGATCTTTGATTCGAAGTGCAATTCAGTCCCAAAAGTCTGTTATCTTGGGGCATTCTACAGTACAGTATATTCGCATAGGGCTCCCTCACCAATGTACTATTTCTGCCATGTAACAGATGGGGCAGCCAGCCCGCTTGTTTCAAGCAGAGGGAATTCTAGGGTGGGTCCAGTGCGTTAAAACCACCATTTTGTGTTGATATAATGTAGAACGGACACAGATATTCTAATACACAAATGGACCTTTTACCTGCACTAGTGCACTACTAGTGAGACACCGAGGGACATTTCTGCCACTTTAACGGGGCCCGTCTCGTACAATCCAACGAAGAAATGGGGAATAAGGGGATCTTGAGTCAGCGATCCAGTCTCAATACCCTGCCAACTAGTGTAGGTAGCATACCCCTCTCTGAGGAGAGGGAGGGTGAAGGCTGCTAACAGCTGTGCTGCCGTGCTTGAAATGTCTCTGTAGAGGCTCACTAATGACGATACGGAAGGGGGGGGGGGGGAGAAGGGTACACCGCCCACCAACATCCCCAAGCGAGAACAATCAATTCCTCTGCCGTTCAAACAAACATCCAGGTTCCCTCGTCTCGCTCCACTCCTTTCCAGTTTCTTCCACAGTTAGCTTCTTCCTCCACCTTGCAAAGTCACATTAAAGGGCAACGCCCCCCCCCCGCCTGCCACAACCAGCCACCAGACTTCCATCTCACAAACACCCTCCATTTTACTCCCGCACACCTCACGCTCTCACCCCGCTATTGAGCGGCTCAGATTAACTCCCCTCCCCTCCCCACCACCCACCCCCCCCCCACCCCCCTTCCCCTTCTCCTTCCCCTGTGGAACAATCCTGCTCTGCGTTTGGTGGCCGGCGACTCCTCTTCATCAATCACGTGGGCGGAGCCAGTCAGTAGGGAGGCAGCGAGGAGATTGAGGAGGAGGAGGAGGAGGGGGGCTGCAGGGAGCCGGAGGAGTTGGAGCGCCTCATGTGTGGCAGGAGGTAGGCGTCCGCGCCCAGCTGGTGCACGTCGAAGCGGTCCTCTTTGCGGTAGGCCAGGCAGCGGCGGATGAACGCCTGCAGGGGGCGGTGTGGGGGGACGGGAAGTGTTAAAGTGGGTCTATATCACTCTCTGCCACTAGGTGTCACACTAGAGCAAAAAATATGCATTGTGTGCACACATGCATACATACTCTCTGGGTGTGTGTGTGTGTGTGTTGCCCACAGCAACACAGTTAGTGCATGTGCAGTACATTCAGTAAAATGCACAGCAGGACTGGCTGTGAAAACTAAGACCAGAGGAGCCCGTGTTACAACACACACACACTTGGCTCAGGATGCAATTACTCCACTAGGCCTGTATCTTTACATAGAACATAGTTGTTTACTGCTGCATTAATGTTTAAAATATTGCATGTAGGACCTTGTAAGTGTTTTGTTATATGCGCAACTGTGTTGGAAAACAAATTAATAAAACCTCATAATAATAATACATTATTAAATAAAATAATTTTAAAAAGTTTTTTTAAAAGCAACAAACAAATACTTAAATATTTTACATTTTGTTTTAAGAACATCCTATGTTTATATCTAATTGCCAACTGTGGTATGCAGAAATGCTTTTGTTTTGTAGCTAAACACATAACAGGAGACCAGCAAGGTTACAAGGTGCATGCGGGTGGATGCAGTGTGTCAAGCGGGAACCTCCGGTGATGAGGAATAAATTCAAATTCAAAAACATGCAGTTCATCCAATAGCCACTTGAAGCTGGCTGCAGAAGGGAATCAATTTACACATAAACTCCAATGTTAAAATGTTTAAAGCAAAAATAAACATGCTTGCAGCCTGGTTCAAAAATAGTTTTTGGTCTCTATAGATCCCTGTTAATGACAACTGTACAGGGGGTGAATTTCTGTATAACTCATCAGTTAAAAATATATTAGCCATATCCTATTATAGTGGATAGGGGGTGGTTACAGGCGGAGTGAGGTACTGCAGAGATGGCAACGTGTTCAAGTCCATTTTTGAGAAAAGCTGTGTGTGACGTCACGGAGGGTTTGTCCATTTATATATATATATATATAACGTCTATGGTGACGTAACGGAGGGTTTGTCCATTTATATATATAACGTCTATGGGTGACGTCACAGAGGGTTTGTCCATTTATATATATAACGTCTATGGTGACGTCACGGAGGGTTTGTCCATTTATATATATAACGTCTATGGTGACGTCACGGAGGGTTTGTCCATTTATATATACAGTCTATGCGGTGTATACGTGCGTTACCTTGGCTTCTGTGCTAGCCTGTGGTTTTGCAGGGAACTGGACCTCGGTGGCCTTGAGGATAGTGTTCTCCTGCAGGATGTCCTGCTGGGACTGGTTGTGACCAAACGGCTGGCGGGGAGGGGGGAGAGAGAGGGATGAACAAGCCTTTGTGACTGTGCTAAGACTGATTTGCTGGCTATGACAACAAAGTGCTAAAAGTACAATTCGGGGACAAACTGATAACGTTCTTAGCAACCCCATAGTTGCAGACACAGTGCAAGTGTTATACAGACAGAGGATATCAAATGTGTGGATGACAACACCAGGTCATTCATATCCTATGTTTAATGGGTGGGATTATAACCGTGTAACAAACTGACTAGGTGAATGTTACTACATTCATTTATATAGGATTGTATGTTGCTGTACCGGGTCACAAAATATCAGTCACAGTTCCCTTCTTTCAACTGCAGTCTCAGTGTCCTACCTTGCGTCCATACAGGCACTGGAAGAAGATGACACCAACTGACCAGACGTCCACCTTGTTGGAGATCTTAGGAGGCTCCTTCCCGACCACAAAGCACTCCGGTGGGAGATACCTGGACAACATGCACCACAACATATTGATCGTGCACCTACCTTTATGTATAAGGAATCATTTTTTGCATTACAGAGTAACCAAACACTGAAATGAAACTGTAGAGATAGTGACCGATTGTATTTAACTTGGCTGGTTTAGATTACATATTTTATTATTGAAAAAAGAAAATATTTAAATGTAAGATTTACCTGTTCTGGCCAAAACTATTTGTAATTTTTCACAATTTATTTTACAACTCTGCAGGGATATAAATGTATTAATTTAGCCACCAGCACTAGTGCTCATGTTAACAGCTTGTTGGCGGTCCCTTAGCCACCAGCCGTTTAACAGGACATATTTATAACACGCCTAAATGATATACAATATATATGTCAAAACTAAACCAATTTAGTGCATTTAAGTACAATTAGGACTGGAGGTTCAGGTAGGCTACAAACAGAGTTCTTGCCATCAAAACTAAACCTAATATAGCCATAACTGCTGCATTGGATAATTGCATTTTATGATCCAATTGCTAATTACACCACTTGATATTTTTGCATTCTGTGGTATTATTGTGCATTGCTGTGATGTGTGTGTGTATGTGTGCATCAGAGGGACTGTCATGCACTGTATATAATCAATACGTTCTCATTCCCAACTCGTCAAAAATTGCATCTTGGTCAATGGCCCTTCACGTCAATTTCGAAGCGTTGTAAAGCCTTTGGCGATTTAGGATAAAGACTTCGGTCATTGACTGTTACGGCAGGGCTACGGAGTTACCACCACCGGTTTATTGTGAGCTATTAGGGTTGGGTACCTAACTCTGTACTTTTCAGAGTACCGATTGAGATTAAATCAAACGGTACCAGATTTCAGTACTTAGCGCACGTAAAGAGTGAAACGTGAGCAGGATTACATCATCCCTGCACAGCCTGCAGTGTGTTAAATGTTCAACACAATCACAGCTACGATGAGCCAAAAGAAATTACAGGTTTACCTTTTTTCTGTACTTTACTCCCACTTGTCATGGAGGGTTACATTTATCCAGTTGCTGGCTGCAGGAGTTAAGATAAAAAAAAAAAAAAGTTCTGGCCTATTTATAGATTGCTCAATTTTCGCTGTGCCTTTGAGACTAAAAGAGTTTTCAGTATCTACTCGTCATGTTCAATGGATAAATATCTCTTTATTTTAGCGTGTTACACATCTATTTATCATTCTGAAAGTGAATCGTAATATGCGCGATCCCATCAAGGGGACCCAATCACGGCACAACATCGCTTCCAGCTCTCAGCAAAAC
>JAODLL010004610.1:0-11029 GCA_026546735.1 Forbesichthys agassizii | reverse complement strand
CCCCCCACCCCCCGCCCCCCCCCCCCCCCCCACCTTCCTCCGCCAGGTGGTGTGTCCTAGTGGGGGGAGGTACTCAAAGCCGGAGGTCACCCCCATCATGATCAGCCCAAGGGTGATGCCAAGGTCAGGAACTCCCCCCCCCATCTTGTGTGCAACAAGGGTGTGTGTGTGTGTTGCCAGAGGGCAGGCGTGGTGTGAATCCCCCTCCTTTGTTTTCAGTCACCCATTAAATGCTCTCTCTCCCTTTTATTGCATCCCCGACTTCACGCAGTCTCATTCTGTGTTGTTCCCCTGTCTCTCCAAGTCTCTCTCTCTCTCCCTCCCTCCCTCTCTCTATGTGTGTGTCCCTAGCCGCATGTCAGGGCTTACGTAACCAAACAGCCATCCCGTCTAGCCTCCTCTTGGCTGCCTTTACGATTATACCATTAGTGGTTTCTCTTCCCGTTTCACGCGTCTCAGAGAAACGGCCCCTTACAATGTTTTTAAAAAAAAAACATATATATATTTTTTTACTGCTGTTATGCTCGCACACGCTCCGCTCATGCGAGCGGTGATCACCTCACAGAGTCTGTCGTGTGCTCATCTGGCAGACTGAAACATTTGTGATCTGTGATCGGCTGGACCTCGGTGAGGATGGCAGACGAATTGGAAATCGCAGCTCCATCTAACAGGCGTTCAGTACACAACCTCAGACATATAGAGGCATGACCAGACTAATGCAATAACAACTATTTCCCTGGGTATGCACACACACCCACACACACACACACACACACACACGCTCGCTCGCACGTGCACACACACACATACACACACATGACGAGCTCTTTTTTACTGTAATATGAGAATTCTTTCCTAATATTATGCGGGGAGAATGGGACAAAGAGGAACGGCAACTTGACAAAAAAAGGTCTGACAAAGTGAAATGTGAGATGGACATGAAAGAGATTTCATGCATCAGACACATCATCAGATAGCCTACTGTTGGATGAATACAATTATAACAAACAGGGGTCAGAAGGTTAGGAACTGGCCCTTTTACTTAAATAAGCAGACTGTATTAACGTTGAGTCTCTGTGGCATTGTGGCTGGCAACTGAAACAATTCTAACAACTTGAAACAAGTCTAATATTTCTAATAATAATCTTTTTTTACAAGCTTTGTTTATACACCGGGCTAACCCTGCTAATGACAATATAATAATACATTGATAGTTCAATGGTCAATGGTTCAGTGGAAAATAGCAATTTAATTAACTATTACATTTTTATAGTTTTACAGTGTTCAGAGTAAACAGTGCTTACTTCTTTCTAAATACTTTGGGCAAATACTACTTTGCAATGTTGCAATGTTTGAATAAAGGTTGACTAAAATAATAATAAAAAACTTAGAGCCAACTTATTTTGATTAATCTACCTTCAGAGGTTATGTATAGAAATCAGCATTGTTGGTAACTAGCAACTAATTTGACAGCAATATGTCAGTAGCGTAAATGTGAGACATCTATACACGTCGTATTATTCATCAACTTGTACAATCTGATGCTTTGCAATTTTGTATTTGGAAAATCATGAACTGCCTCTAAACGGCACAGTAGGTATAGAAGTCTATTGGCTTCATGGGAGGAAGGAGAGGCTGTTATCCAATGCTGTGATTCACACCATTGTCGCGGACGGCTGGCGTCTCGGAAGAAGGGACTATTTTGGTGACATAATGCGCTCACGCCACAAAGTGAATAGGGGGTCTTGAAGGCGGAGGGCAACGATAAGGGAGTGTAGAACATTCCATTAAAGATAGCGATGGTATCGTGCTCAGGCAGGGAGATTCTGTACCGAAGCCTTACCACAGCACCCGTTGACCGCAAGGTGCATCTGTTACCATGGTACCCGGGCAGCCCCTTTCATGTCTGTCAAGACTGGCAAGAGAGAGAGAGAGAGAGAGAGAGAGAGAGAGAGAGAGAGAGAGAGAGAGAGAGAGAGAGAGAGAGAGAGATTTAGATGCAAGAGATTGGTTTATCTTTCTCAGTTACAATGTAACAGCATCACTGCGGTGGCCATTTTGGTCATTAGTGAGAAATGCCCTAACAGCTGGTGTGGTCTGACCTCATGTTCTCTGCATCACGCTCCATCACACACACACTGACTTCAGCTGATTCACACTCATGTCCACACACACACGCACGCACACACACACACATGTACACTTACAGACTCCTGCTCCTTAGAGGTTTTGGAGTACCCTTATATAATCTACTATGTTTTTCCCTCTATTACATAACATAGCCGGACAGATACACTAACGTGGATGCCAAAAAAACATAAGGACACACATAGTGCCACATCATTTAGCCTGTGCCACAATAAAAACACGTTGTTTTGTTTTTAGAACGATTTTAAGAGTAGGAAAAGTATGCAGTTTGTTTTGGTGCGATAGCTAACAGCCAGCTGTGTATGTGTGCTACTGTGTGCGTGTGTGCGAATGTGTGCGTGTTAGTGAGAGCAAGAGACAGAGAGAGAGAGAGAGAGAGAGAGAGAGAGAGAGAGAGAGAGAGAATGAACAACAGTTCAGTAGCCTATTGTTGTTTGATTAGCTGGTTTGAGTGGAGCATAGGGTAAACAAGGGTCTCATATAATACACAGGACAAATGCTTCCTGCTTGGACACACACACTCAAACACACACGCACACAACGATCCATATCATGCACATTTAATAGTTGGCCTACTGTCAGCTAAAGCAGAAGAGCCTATTGAAGACATTATCATTACCATATCATTACAATAGTTCCACAACATTAACTGTTCTCCTAATGAATACAGACAGCCCTGAATCCATCTGATCAACCAGTCTAATCTAATCTAATGCTCGCCTGTTGGCCATCTGATACATCAAACACATCATATCGCCTAGCTGGGAGAATCCTAACAAGGCATTCTGAAGCAAAAGGTAAAAGAGCAAAATCAGGGGTCTTGCTTACTTACAACACACACACACCAAACTGCCCTGTATCAATGAGCTGATTTTACTTACAGTAGGCATATACTTACTAAACATAATATGCATTTATGGAAACAAATAGAGAGAGAGAGAGAGAGAGAGAGAGAGAGAGAGAGAGAGAGAGAGAGAGAGAGAGCGAGAGAGAATAATCAAGTGAATGCATTACTAGTAAAAGTATAATATCTGCTAAAGACATAGTGTGTGTTTTCCACCATGCTCCCATCGCCTATAATCATCTAACTATTTAAACAGGCTCCTGTCCACATAGCCTACAACCCAATCCAGATAAACAGATAATCCATGTTAAGATATCCCATATCATTTTTTCAAATATTTACATAGGCCATTTTACTACAGGGGTAGAATTGGAGGATATAGGTGATTATACCCAGAGGTACCAGCACCATGAGAAGATGATGTTTTGTCAAAAAATGACATATATTATATTAGGAAGGTGACGATATGGCAAAATAACCCTTACACACTTGTTGTCGAATTAACACACTCACTTAATCTGTTTCATTGGTGGTGTCGACTAACCCTAATCTACTACAGGAATATAAGATACAGCTAATACACGTTTTGTCAACTTCAGCCAAAATAAACTCACAGTCTGCTAGCAGCCTGCAGTGGTGGGGCTCTGTTAATAGGAACACAAACAATGTGGTGGTGCACACCGCACCACACAACACTATCCTAGCCTTGGCAATGTGTGTCCAATGTGTGAGGCAGAGCTTCTGAGAAGCATATGTCATTGAAGGGAGAGGTGTTTTTGTTCAAATGTCAACAATTGTTCTCCAGCAATCCTGACTCCATCTTTAAGGTAGTTACAGCAGCAAGCAGTATCAGGCTGCCTGAGCTACATTCAATGGCTCTGTAATTGGCTCTGTAATTTCATTGTTCATAATTAAAGTTCGGAATCCCATCTTTTCACCATTTTGCTTTACATATGCACAGATCTCCAAATCAGAAGGATCTACTGCTGTAGAAACAGCAGTGTTCAGATTGCCTCTCTCCAATAAGTATGGATGGTAACAAATATGTTTTGTTCATGCGCTCATTTTTTCTGTGCAGTCAACCTTGGCAGTTGTTGCACTAACTTCTCTAAATCCACTGTGTTCTTTAAGAGTTCAGCTGCTCCTTAGTCGCTGGATGCTGCTGGCTTCATCATCCTCAAAACAGCTGCCAACGCCATTCTCTCTCTCCTAAGCCTATGCAAATACATGCAAGCATCTTTGTGTGCGCTGTGTGCAGATGTTTGCATAGGTGTCTGCCACCATACTGGGAGAGCAGAATGTGTGTTGCCAGAGTACCAGTAAAATAAACAAAAGTAGGATACCCACAGCACATTTTCAAAAGTATTTCTAACAGTAATTACCATATGCGTAGTTTAAAATATACAGTTTTTTTCTGTGGAGCGACCATTAACACAAGAGTTAGCTTCTTACAAACAGTAGGCTAGTGCTATTTTTATTGCTAAAACCTAAATAGTTCAGTATGTTCATGCTATTAAGAGAAGTGTTTAATAGCATGTGATGAAGCCTGTACTGTGAGTGGGGGTCAAATGTTAACTCTAAACATATATAGTTCCTACTCCCTCTTCATTCTTGTCTTCATATTACCATAACCTTTCCAAATAGGCTATTACTGTAATCTAATATGACTAGCAAAAAGGAGAAAAATAGTAGAGTAGTAGCACCAGTTCCTGAAGGAATCAACTTATTTACAACCATCCATGGTTAGCTGATGTTAACCATGTTGATGTTATTATTATTCTTACTTAACGCTACTCAGTTATTGACAAAATGTATCTATATTTGTCAATATCTTCTAAAATCTGCAATATGTTCTCTAGGATGCCAGGATGCTCTTGAAAAATATTTGTAATCTCAGCCATGTGTTGGCAAGAATCTGACGATACGATACGTTTCATGATACAGGGGCCACAATTAGATATAGTTAAATATTTTGTGATATTATAAGCAAGGTGAAATATTGCAATTTCTTATTTGTGGAAAACTGTTATGGCAATACTAATGTGCGGCGGTGCTGCAAAAGATAACAGAAACACTTTTGTAAACTTGCTCAGGGACTGCATCATTTAATTAGCTTTAAGATAAATCTGGTAGCAAGCATCTTTCCTCTCTTTTGAGGTTAATTTATCACATAATCTTTTTACAGTAAAAAAAAAAATTGTTTTTTTAAATCAATACTGTGGTTTAGAGAATTGATACAATATCGTGTACCAAAATATCATGACACGCGGGTGAATCGATACTTTCTTACACCCCTAATCTCAAGAGCCTTTCCTGGTAAAATAAAAGTTTAATTAAAATATGTATTTTTTATTTTTTATGCAATCACTGTATTGAAAGCTATGTAACATCAGCACCTTTATCAACTTACAGTGCTACTACTATTTAAAAAATGTCAATCTATTTCTAAAATGTACTATACTTTATACTGTATGTTGTAATCTTCTAAATGATGTAAGCATTGTAATGTAAACACTACAGTTAATGTACATGTGTAGTTCATAACATTAGTTGTAGGTCAGTTTAATATATGTATACTATATGCGTTGGTTGCATCCAGGGGGGCAGGTTCTGACTCTAGGCTTGAAGCAGATGTGTTGTGTGGCAACTGGTGGTAATGCTCCTGGAAGATGTGTAATCAATTTTATTGCTACTCAAATTTCCTTCAGGTGCCACACTTAGCTCATGTCGCTTCCTAATATTCCGTTGGTGCATTTTTCATTACAACCATGCAACGACCATGTGTTGTATCGTGACGTGCCAATAAGCAAATCCCTTTGGAAGTACAAGCTGTCATTTATTTTCTGTCAATCTACTTCTGGTTGCCTCAGTAGATTTTAAATGATGGTTCACTGGTATACCTAAATGAAACAGACTTACAATGAATATTATGAGCTACAGTATGCAGGTGTTTTCCCTACTTTGACACGAATGTCTGATGTCATGTATTACTACAGAGAAACTAACTATAAACTACATTACCCACACTGCTCTGTGGTAGTGACATATTAGTGACATGACGGGCTATTGGTATTTAAGGTATCAAAATAATCAAAGGTTATATAAAATATCAATTTAAATTTGTCAAGTCAATAATATACACCTTATTTAGATGATTGACATAACTCCCATATGCTATATGAGGTGTGAATAGGAAAATATTATGCTCTGTGATCTAATAAACGACAGCAAAACAAACAACACTTAGGCTATCTTTTTTTAAATAAATGGTATAAATCATCAATCAATGGAGATTTGGTATCAGTTGATTCAGTTCTGTGTTTACTATACAGTATGTGCTAAAATACAGCTACATTTGATTCAGAAGTGGTTTGCAACATCTCTAGCACTCGGTTAAAGGCTATGCTTAACAAAAGCACTGCTACATAAACATGTTATATATACAGTAATTAGAGCTTAAATAAGATAGTTATGACTTATTCCATGGTCATCTCATGTCACACACAAAGCATATAGCCTCAGATTGGTGTTAAGCATGCAGAGCACCTTGAGGCCAATGGATTGCTGTTATTAATAAAGAGAAGATGCCATTAGATTGCAATGCGACATTGTGACATGCATCTTGTTGCACACAATCACAGCCAAATCAATCTAGCATGGCCTGTTGCTGATCAACGCCACTTGCCTGGCAGTGCCCTGCTCGCTTCGGCTGCAGCATGTGTATACGTCACCCTGTGTTTATTTCACACCTCTGCACTCAGTGGAGGCATGTGACCGCACATCTGATTGGTTTCTCCAGAGATTACACACCTGCGCACCCATGTATAGTGCATGCACCAAACGTTTGGCCTTCGTGGCGGTGCACACAGCTGAACACACACAAACACACACACACACACACACACACACATATTAGCGTGTAACAAGCATGGACACACACAGACACGCTTACAGGGCACCTCCAGTCATTTTTTCCCCTGGAAATAACACATGGACATTTGCACGTCCACGTTTCTTCATATGTGCTCAAATTAATTGTATTTCTGAATCAACATGTACATTTACTGGGGGGGGACATCATAAAATAATACTTTGACCATTATCTTACAATCATCACACAATAAACTTTGCAAGAGAGTTTTTCAATCAACCTGGCAACAACATTATTGAGGTGAACATTAGGAGATGGACCAAACCAGAGCCATCCCCTGGGAACACCCCTTTAGGATGCGTTTAATATCACAGGTGCTACTCTAATCCGCTGGTCTTTTTCTATGTTGTTTGTCATCCTGCATCCTTGCATAACTAGGGCATTAAAGCTGTCTGGGACAGATCAAGACTTAAAAATGGCCCACCATTCACAAATTACAAATTAGTATGACACAGCTACTTTTATTAACCATATTAGGAGTAAGTGTATTTCCTAATTCCTATTGATAGGTATGGTTATTACTAGGCCTGTATAATACTCTAAAAACAATGTAATTACATATTGTGCTAAAGTACTGTGTGTAAATCATTGGACATTGTCTATCTATGGCAACACACAGGACTAGGTTTAACAACAATCACAAACAAGTCCCAACAAACAGTCACACAAACCATAAGGATTTCAGCTTCACTCTGAATTCCAAAACTGGCGCACCGCTGCAGCGCAGGTCATAAGTGAAAGATGCTCATGTTTGAGTGGGTTTGGACAAAGGAATTGCATGTACTGTGCTAGTTCACTGCAAATGATCGTCGTGTGCTTATTGTGGTCTTTAATATAGAGGGAGAGAGGGGATCTGAAACACAGTACACACACTCACACACACAAACCTGGGGTCTCAAGGTTGCAGATGCATTTGCATGCATTTAATAGTCACAAATCCATCTGCTCGCCCAAGCTGAACATTATATACTGTAGGAGAGTAAGTGGTTGGTAGGCTACTCTGTCTACAAAGGTCACACACACACACACACACAAACGAAAATGTCTGTGCATTCTGTGTGAGCAAAGGCATTGAACTACAACTACAACTACTTCAACTACATTGAACTGTACTTAACTCCTCCTCTGCTGTTCAATTCATGAAAGCAGTGCTTCACTTCGGTACAACATTTGCATTGTTCTGGTGCTCGCACCCTGGGTGTGTTCCACCTGATCCCAAGCTCCTTCCATTTAATATAACTTTACTTATTGATGAGCGGAATGTTCCAGCAAAGCAGAATATTACTATTTCAAGTTCATGTAAGCTTTGTGGTACAGTATAAAGAAACACATACAAACTTATTATTACATAAATTATTATTATTATTAATATTATTATTATTATTATTATTATTAGAAGTTGTACGGTAGTAGTAGTAGTAGTTGTTCATTACTATTACTTTATTTCATTTACAGAATATTTTTGCTGCGTTCCAGACAACTCGGAAGTCGAGGACTTCCGACCTCCTACTACAACAAATACAATAGAATGCCACTCAGTCAGAGTATCTACTTGTGAACTCGGAGCAGATCCGACTACCCTGACTGCCCAGTTTGACGTCACACAACAATGGCAGCATCCATGGATAATATATTCATAACCTATCAAAACACATTTTCATATTGGACTGGCACAACAACAGTAAGTCCAAGTTACTGAGGAGGCATTCTTTTTGGCCACTAATGTTTCCTCTTCTATCTCGTCATTAGCTTCCTCAGCCACACATCTCACTGTTCTGTCTAAGTCAAGTCAAACACTACTAAGCCAAACAAACTAAATGAGATGAATATTGCACTTTCTGCAACATTTTCCATATATTGCACAATGTGATATTACAATAATGATACTGAGGCGATATATTGTGTACTCCTAATGTAAAGTACATCTGCATGTATTTAATAAAAATAATACATGCTAGCATTATAGTAAAAACTGTTATATATGTAATTTTATGTCAAAATAGCAAATGTCGGCAATGTTATTTGGTAGTTTTTACGATCAGCCATGTTTTTTGTTTATGATTAGCATCATGCACCTGGATCGCCTAGGAACTAGGAGATAATCAACCTCCAATGGGTCTGCAACATTTGCAGCATTTGTACAGTAATGGTGATTAGAAAGATTTAGATGTCTTAGGTAGGGTTCATGTGCCTCATGCTGTACTTACAGTAATCTCTGCTAATAAATGAGCTGTAAACCTCACACTGTGATTTCGATTTGTAATGCACTTGAATCTTTAATGGTCTGCTCTCATTCAACACTATACAGTGATCTATGATCAATATGTGATCAAGCTGACACGATTCAATACACTATGCAACACAACTCCAGCCAGTCCCATCAGACCAGTGACACTGGCTCCAATCTGGAGTTGGTCCCTGGGCGCTGCACAGCGGCTGCCCACTGCTCCCTTGAGGGATGAGTTAAATGCAGAGGATGAATTTCAAAACATGTATGCGTATGTGACAATAAAAAGAACCATTACCTTTACCTTTAACTGACTGTGTGACCGTAGAATCTGAATCACACACACACTAATGACAGGCCTGGAGAAGACTAACTATAATACAGGAGAGGAGAGGAGATGGAAGGAAGGAGAGCATATATATATATAGAAGAATAATAGTATAGAAGAAGAGAACTGTCCTCTTCCCATGGGGTCACACCTTCTCTGACCTGATCTGGCATCAGAAGCCTCCTATGAACCAGCCAATGAATGCCTATGAAACCGTTGGAGCAATATCAATACAATTGACTAAACACTTAATGCTCATCTTTCCGTCCATCAGGCTCAGCAGGAGGAGGCTCTCTGTGCTGAATGGTCTCACTTACTCAAAGTCAACAAGCTTTATTGATATGAAGCGCGGCGTAGCAGAGCACACTTATTGACGTTGCCAACGACAAGCGCCCACTTGGAACACACTCGACACATTTAGGCAGATGATGTATAGCTTATGTGTAGGAACACAAGACTTGAGCGCCAATCAAAGATTCATGCTTAGTTATAAATCATGCATGCAAGTGGAGATGCCGTGCTGCATGAGGCTGTCGTGTGCACGTGTGCTGAGCCCGACTGATGGGGAGGTTTTATGTCCCTTACAGCTACTAGTAGTTTAGACTACATAAGGTACAGTATCTTCTCTAAGAAAGGTATACCAACAAGCACTGCTGCACACACACTGCTTTATTTAATTCAATGTGTCTTAGCTGGTCCGTTTACTGTAATATTCAACAGAAAAATACACCAGACTATTCTTAACTCTATAAATGCCATAAACAATCAATATACCATTGTATGCTAGTTGGGCACTAGGCAGTATGTACCACACACGGTAATTGGAGATGATTTTAGAAATAATAAAGATAAAAACATCACACTAAAGACGGTGAAGGGTTAACCCTGCAGCAGTTAAAGTGTGTCCAATACACACAAACAGAGATTCAGAGCAATACTACACACGTGTAATATGTTCAATAATAAAGAGGAATTGCACAAGAATAAAATATTTAAAGGCATCAGCGGCTCAGTGGGTAGAGCAGAGCAACAGGTGATCCAAAAACTCACTGATCACGGCTAACTCATCACCAACTGTTGAGATGTCCTTGAGCAAGACATCTAACCCAACTGTTCCCGGTGGTTGGTCGCGCCTTGCATGGCAGCAATCACCATCGGTGTGTAGTGATCTCCCGGCCTATCCACGCCCCATCGATGAATCATACGTATGGAGTATTAAGATATGCACCCGTGCACGGTGTAAGTGCCTTTGTCAACCCCCAGTCCTCCAGTGGGACCTGGATCGCCAGGTCGTAAAGGTGCACACACACACACACACACACACACACACACACACACACACACACATAACCCCTCCCCTGTTCCGGACATTGGCCAAGAGCAGATAAGGAAAAGAGACGGTCACCCAGCAGGGGCCCCCACCATGGTTAGCATAAAAACCATGCCCCACGCCATCGAAATGACTGGAGCCTGGGGAAAACCAGGTCTGGCTGTTATCTTAAAGCCAGGAGACAGTCTGGAGAAAACAAAGGTGATAACTTAAGGACGCCC
>JAODLL010004609.1:0-11030 GCA_026546735.1 Forbesichthys agassizii | reverse complement strand
GACAAAGTGGGTACTGTCAAGTTACGACAGGCTGTAACTCTTGCACCTCAGGGGGAGTACCTGGTGTGGGGAAAGTTACCCAGCAGTGCTCCTGTGTCACCTGGGAGTACTGTTATTGTGGAACCCACTTCTTCCCGTTCAGCCCCTAAAGACATCATTGTTGGACGGGTTGTAGCACCCATGTGGGGAGACCGTTGGGTCCCAATGAAGATCCTCAACCCGACGGAAAAGCCAGTAACACTGCGCCGCAACGCAAAGGTGGCTGACGTTTTTCCATGTGTTGCTGTTGAAGACCTTCCCCTCTCCCAGGGTGTGAGTAGGCCACAGGCTGGTCAAGTAGCTGACCCTATCGCCAAATCCAAGTCTACCCCCTTTCAGCAGCTTAAGGACTGTGGATTGGGTGACATTGACCTTGACGGCTGCGAGGTATCAGATGAGTGGAAACAGCGGCTGGCTGACCTTGTTCTCAGTTACCAGGATATCTTTTCCAAGGACAAGCTAGACTGCGGGGAGGTGAAGGACTTCGTCCATCGGATTCATCTCATTGATGAACGCCCCTTTTGGTTAACCTATCGCCGTGTCTCCCCAGCACACTATCATAAGCTGAGAGAGGTGCTGTCTGAGATGGAGCTGAAAGGCATCATAAGTATGTCAATCAGTGAGTATGCTTCGCCGCTGGTCCTTGTCTGGAAGAAGTCTGGAGACTTAAGGGTCTGCACCCCTTTCGCTGGCTTAACGCAAAGACTGTAAAGGATGCCCACCCTCTACCCCACCAGGCTGACTGACTTGCTGCTCTTGGTGGTAACGCCTTTTTCAGTACCATGGATTTCACTTCGGGGTTCTACAACATTCCCCTCCATGAGTCTGACAGGCGTTACACGGCCTTCACGATACCCGTAGGTCTGTATGAGTACAACACACTCCCCCAGGGCCTGTGCAATAGCCCTGCATCCTTTATGCGGCTGATGATCGGTGTCTTTCGTGACTTGAACTTCTCAAGCCTCCTCTGTTATCTGGACGATCTGCTTGTCTTCGCCCCATCTGAGGAGGAAGCCGTGAAATGACTGGAGACTGTTTTCTCACGTCTCAGAGCTAACAATCTGAAGCTGGCACAGAAAAAGTGCCACTTTTTGGGTGGACAGCAGTGGAAAGTCTCAGTCGACCAGGAGAAAGTGTTGGCCATTTCAGCGTTTGGAAAGGATGATCTAATGAATGATGATGGACTCCTGCCTGTGAGAAGGTGTTTGAATGCTTGAAAAGTGCACTCCCCAACAGTGTGGTTCTGGCACACCCAGACTTCAATCAGCCCTTCATCCTCGCTACCGATGCTTCCCTTGATGGTCTTGGGGCTGTTTTATCCCATGTGCCTGCTGTTGAGGAGAGGGCAAGACCCATTGCATTTGCGAGTAAAACTCTGTCGCAGTCAAGCCAACTACCCTGCGCACAGACTGGAGTTCTTGGCTCTTAAGTGGGCAGTTTGTGATAAGTTCAGTCACTGGCTTAAAGGTCACAGGTTCGCTGTCTGGTCAGACAACAATCCACTTACCTACATATTGACCAAGCCAAACCTCGATGCATGTGAGCAGCGTTGGGTCTCTAAACTAGCTCCGTATTCTTTCGAGATCAAGCACATTCCTGGCAGATTGAATGTGGTGGCAGATGCACTCAGCAGAGACCCCTTCGTGAAACCACTGAGAGAGCGGCTGTTGTGTGAGCCAATCTCCCGCTGCCATTATTTGCAAAAAGCCGCGATGAGATCCCCAGGCCACTGAACCGCAACCCCTCTTTGGTGCCAACCAGAAGTCTTTCTCCATGGCTTCTCCGAACCTCTCCCACACCTGTTGCTTTGCTTCTGCTACGGCAGATGCTACAGCCCTTCAAGCCCGTAGGTACATTGCCGCCGCCTGCAGAGTCAACATATCTCAAAAGGCCTCTATCTTAAGCCGGATGGCTTTCTTGACCACTGGTGTCCACCACGATGATCGAGGGTTACAGCCCCTTGAGGCACCTGACCTTGAGATGACAGCCGTCCGCTGCAGCTTCAGCGATGGAAGCTTTGATCATTGCCCACTTTGTTTAAATGTCCCCAACCTCCACCGGGATGCAAGAGAAACTCCGTCAGAGGTGTGAGTTGAAGATCTCATGGGCAGGGGCCTCTTCCAGACGTTCTTAGTTCACCCGTACTACCCATTTTGGCTTACCAGGTCTGTCTAGAGTCTTCCCCAACCCGTTGACCAAACTCACCACCAGATGGTGGTCGGTAGCCAGCTCTGCCCCTTTTCTTCACACAAGTGTCCAAAACATGCAGCCTCAGATCAGATTATACGATCACAAAATCGATCATCAACCATCGACCTAGGGTGCTCTGGTACCATGTACACTTATGAGCATCCTTATGTTCCAACAGGGTGTTTGGTATAGACAGTCCATGACAAGCACAGAAGTCTATCAATAAACGCATGCTCGGGTTTAGATCAGGGAGGCCGTTTCTCCCAATCACACCTCTCCAGGTGTCTCCATCATAGCCCAAGTTTATTGCATATGCACTGACAACAGTCCGTTTTTTCCTCTCCACAACCCGTAGGCGCAGGGAGGCCACCCTCTCGTCCTCCAGTATAAACTCCAATGTAGCAGCGCTCAGCCGGGGACTTGTTAGTATCCCCACACCTGCCCTGCGCCTCGCACCCTGGGCAACTTCAGAGCAGAATAAAGTGAATCCCCTATCCAGGAGAACGATTCCAATACCAAGACTGTTCGTAGAGGTAAACCTTACTAGATTCAAATGGTAGCGTTCCACCTCATTTACAAGTTTTGGTTCCTTTCCAACAGCGAGGTGACATTCCACATCCCCAGAGCCAGCCTCTGCCGCCCGGTTCTGGGCCGTCAAGGCCCCTGACCTTTGCTGACAACCATTTGACAGTGCTCCCGACCCCCACAGTTCCTCCCATGAGTGGTGGGCCCATAGGATGAACGAGCCCTTTGGGCCTGGCTCCAGGCGGAGGCCTTGGGGATCCTCCGGACAGGTTAACTTCTCTTTGATGATCTTCCATGAGGGTATTCTGAACCATTAATTGTCTGGCCTCTCTCCTTAAACCACTTGGACTTGGGAGACCCTACTAGGAGCATAAGGCTCCAGACAACACAGCTCTCAGGATCATAGGGACACAACGATAAGGTGATGGTTCCTGGAGAGGTACAGTACAGCTACTGTAAAAGTGTTTGATATTAATTGCACATGTAATTAAAATAGTGAAAAACAGAGCAATATATGAAACTTTTTTGTAATTACAGAGAATTTTGTTTTTATATCACCTAAAATTTGCACTTTTACAATTTTTCGCTTATTACTATACGGATTTGCCACTGATTTACTCCTAAATGCCACAGTAGAAGTTAATAAGACTAGTAATAAACAAAGCAAGTTTTGTGTATTTTTGTACTTATGGATAATTTAATTTTAAATGTTGCACTATTGCAGCTTTCTCTCTGATAACTGAAAGAGTTTACCACTGATTTACTCCTTATTTACTGTTACAGTAAAAGTGTCTGGTTTTATATTAACATATACTAGAGCTAGTGGTGAACATTGCTATATATATGTATATTTGTGTAATTATGGATAATTATTTTTTATTAATTTTCAAACTGCATTAATAAACAGCTTTTTTGCTTATTACTATAAGTTTGCCAATGAATTACTCCTAAATGCTGCAGTAAAAGTGTTTAATATTTGTACATATACTAGAGATAGTATGTAACACTGCTATATATGTATATTTTTGTAATTATGGGTAATTATTTTTCTTATTAATTTTTAAACTTCGCTCTAAAACAGCTTTCTCGTCTATTACTATAAGTTTGCCACTGAATTACTCCTAAATGCAACAGTAAAAGTGTTTGATAGTATTTTTACATTTACTAGAGAAAGTGTAGAACACTGCTATATATGTGCATTTTTGTAATCATGGATAATTAATTTTTTATTAATTTTTAAACTTTGCTCTAAAACAGCTTTTTTGCCTATTACTATAAGAGTTTGCAACTGAATTACTCCTAAATCCTAGAGTAAAAGTGATTGTTTGCACATATACTAGAGATAGTATAGAACACTGCTATTTATGTATATTTTTGTAATTATGGATAATTATTTTTCTTATTAATTTTTAAACTTTGCTCTAAAACAGCTTTCTCGTCTATTACTATAAGTTTGCCACTGAATTACTCCTAAATGCAACAGTAAAAGTGTTTGATAGTATTTGTACATTTACTAGAAAAGGTGTAGAACACTGATATATATGTGCATTTTTGTAATTATGGATAATTATGTTTTTTATTATTTTTCAAACTTTGCACTAAAACAGCTTTTTTGCCTATTAACGTAAGAGTTTGTTACTGAATTACTCCTAAATGCTGCAGTAAAAGTGTTTGATAATATTTGTACATTTACTAGAGATAGTATAAAACACTGCTGTATATATAATTTTTTGTAATTATGGATAATTATGTTTTTATTATTTTTCTCTAAAACAGCTTTTTTGCCTACTAATAATAAGAGGTTGCCACTGAATTACTCCTAAATGATACAGTAAAAGTATTTGATAATATTTGTACATATACTAGAGATAGTATAGAACACTGCTATACATGTACATTTTTGTAATTATGTATAATTCATTTTTAAACTTTGCACTAAAACAGCTTTCTCGCCTATTAACGTAAGAGTGTGAGAGAGGGAGAGAGAGAGAGAGAGAGAGAGAGAGAGAGAGAGAGAGAGAGAGAGGTAGAGAGAATAAACGCGATCTGCTATCTGTAAGCTTCTACGTGCTTCTGTGAATCTTTCGGGGCGATCTTTGCAAGTACGGTAATGTTTACAATATAGGCGCACTCTAAATAAAATCGGCGGCTGGCTTGACCGCAGTCAGACTCGCCTGCTACACAGAAATAAATCATGCAGAGGGCTTGCAGACGCCCACAAACTCCACCAGTAAAACGGTCTATCAATTTTGTTTTAAATAGTGTTCTGCTCCCTGTCATCTTTCTGCATACGGAGGTAATACTGTTGCGTCAATATATAGCTAGCATTGGCGTCAACAAGCTAACCCCACCCAGTCGGTTTTTATAGCAGGTCAGCGGCGCAGAGCAAACAACTGCAGACCTGGGGCATTTTAAACCACCAGCCAATTCGTTATCTACTGTACCCGTCTTAAACTGTCCCGCACGTTTCTTTGGGATTTGCTGTTACCCGAAACGAAATGCGTGTGAAATAACGTGCTAGCGGGAGTTAGCACGTTTAGTTGGCCGTTACCTTGTGCCTGCCTTGTCCCCCATCTCCACGACAGGCGGATCCCGACAAAGGAGCCCGGAGTGAACCGACCTGGTGTCGTTTGGTTGGGGTGTTTTCTTTTTAAAGCTCGGTACCGCTCGCGTTGCTGCTCCTCCCTACAGACTGACCGGGACTAGCTTGAATGCTAATTGAAATGCAAGTTTGCACCGCCTCACGCTGGCGCTTCCGCAAAGACAGGAACTCTCCTTGCACGGCAATCGCGCCGCGCGTGAGTTTGTTGTGCTCTGCTCAAACAAACGACGTGCACGTAGTGCGTTGCGCAATAGTTTTGCGCTAATGGTATTATAGGCTAGTAACGGATTATTTGCTGAATAAATATTTGTATCGTTATAAAACATGTATTCAGGGGGTCCTCAGAAGTAGTAGAGGAGAGCGGGGACAAATAAAACACTTTTTAGATAAACGTAATTTTAAAAGATACATACATAAATATTTGTTGTGATCAACAACTCACATGTGTGTTCTATAAATACAAAGTTCTATTTTGTAAAAAATTGTAATGGCTTTGTGTTTTTGTGTCATTTGTCCCTGTCAGTGTGGACGAATGAAACTCAGGGCAAGGACGGTCACGATGAAACACTACAGTATACACATGATTAAATTGTTTAAACTATTCTTGTTTTTACTTAAATTGTCTGACAATATATCTCTTAATATGTCACTGAGAATATATTATGTCCTTTATTTTATAATATTATTATAAGGAGCAGTAGCGGGCCGTGCATTTCACGCTTAGGCCTTCAGTGATGTCCTACTTAGTCCGATTTCAATAGATACCTCTCATAATACCATCATTTATGACACCACGTGACCGCGTCTTAAGAAATTGTATACAGAAACACACTTACACGCTACTGGGCATTGCATCACCTAAATTGAGTACAAAACGGGCTATTTTACAGCGCATTTAAAAATCATTAAACCCGCATCAGTAATTAAAACATCTCTACGTGGTACTGTCAAAACTAAAAAATAAAAAGGTATTTAAAATTAACTGTTTTAGTAAAACAATTTTAATAAGTCTACATAGAATACAGGCAAGCTTTAACAAGTTTGCACACTAAATTGCAAAATCGCATTTTAATATCAGAAAGACACCAAAAAGACGGCCACATCGTGGCGAGTCAGCGACACAATGACACAAGTCTCTTGTACAACCACACAGCTGCGCCAGCGTGCCACATTATTTACATACATTGCAGGAGTATACCCTACCTAAAATACCATCTGGCACATTAGGATTTATCTATCATGGATGGACATGAATTGGACCAGAGCATTTTCACTGACTGGATTGAATTTGAGAGAAGACAATGAAGATGTAAGGAACAAACAGTCGACAAGCCACTCTACAGGCCACTTTATTTAGTTTGATGTCATTGATTTGATATGAACAAAATAAAATGACAAATATACTAAAAATGAAAAAACAAATAAAATGATTGCACTCACCAAAACGGCTGTCCTCCAAAACACGTATTTCAACAAAAAATCCATTCTCATTTCTTTCCTCAAGAAGACATTGATTACTTGGTTGTACAGTTTATCTGTTCATTTCAGTTCCAACAATAAATCCCTTTCTATCGACATGGATTTCTTATTCGCGTTAAGGTCGAGAATGACCGCTCAACAGAAGCAGTGGACACAGGGATTGTCACAGCCAAACAAGCCAGTGCATAAAGCTGTCCCATACTCTCACTCAGTTCTTTGTTCGTAAGAAAATAAAGGAGATCCACTGGACTTTTCCCTTCAAAATCAGTCATGGCATACATTACAGTCAGTTCTGTTTTTAGTCGGTCAGGTTGAACAGTGGGTCGTGACTTTCTGTTAAAGATGGAAAAAGCTGTTTGCGGAAACTTTCTCTGGTATGTCTGAAAGTGCTGGGGGTCGAGACGGGAGAGAAAGAACAATTTTTCGTAGTCTTGAAATCGATTCCGTATCTGGCAAATAATGTTGTCCAGAATGTTCCTGTGGAGTTGTTGGTAGTGTGTGCGAAGATCGCATTGCGCCGCACCCAGGCCTCTGCGAGTGCTTGGAGATGCTCAGTTTCTTCATAAATCTGATTGAATTCGCCCTTGGTGCGCTTAACTGTGTCACAGAACTCGTTCACTTGTGCCATGCAGAATTGTACATCCAGTGTTTTCTTCTGTAGTATTCCAAATAGCACATCAGCATGCTCAAAAAGCCTATTAAATGTGTTGAGCAAAAAACAAAACTCAAAATCATTCAGACGCTTAATAAATCCATCACACAAAGCAGTGTCCTCATCATACTCATCATGATGTTCCAGTATGTGATCAAATACCTCCTTTAGCGCAATTCTCTTCTCGTGGACTGCATTCACCAATCTCAATGCATATTGCCACCGTGTTGGTGCAACATGAGCAAGACGCCGCTTGCACATGTCATCCAGTGGCTGAGTGCGCTTAGGGGATCTGGAGAAGAACGCAGCGAGGCCATTCAGGTTGGCAAAAAAGACCTTGCATTCTTTACCTTTGAGGCCCCTTGAGTCAGTACTAAATTAAGACGATGAGCATAGCAGTGAATGAATAAGGCCATAGGTGCCCTCCCTTACACTTTTGCTTGCACCCCATTTAGTTCAGATGCCATTACAGCTGCGCCATCGTAACACTGTGTCACCACTTTGTCCAGACAACATTCATATTCCTCGAGGAAACGGAAAATAAGAGCAGCAATGTCATCCGCTCGCTTGTCACTAGTTACATCCTCATATTTGCAGTAGGGGTTGTAACCAAATCTGTGGTCTGTCCTGTGACCATGGTCACAAACACGGACTACTGCCGTTGATGGTCACTACCGCTAGGGGCGTTGAAGCTAGTGGTCACATAAGTGGCACAGACAAGCTGCCGTTGTCATGCCCGTGGTCCCTGTGGTCATGGCCGTGGTCTCTGTGGCCCGTCTCGTGGTCCCTTATGAGTTTTATTACTATGGCAATTGTCCGATTTCATAGTTGTTTGTTCAGACATCGAAAATACAATGTTTTATAAATACTTTTAAGATTGACGTTTAGTTCCTAAGCACAATTTTGAAATTAAGAGGTTAGTTTATTGGTCCGGACCACATCACATTTTTTCTTTTGGGCCACAATTGACATCCGGGCGAGGATGGAGGACTTTCACAGGTTTCAAGCAGCAAATTTCTTGGGAGTATAATGGATGATTGAGGATGATTCATTTATTTATTTTTTCGTTCTGTATTTTAATTACATTTTCTAATTTAATTAATAATTATATTTCAAACATTAATATAGCAACAAACAAATATGTTTCTATAAGTTTCTGTCATAGTATCGGGTTGTGACAGTACTAATGGTGCCCTCCATGCACATCTGTGAGGGCACCAGATATCCAACAGGTGGGGGTGTTTGTGTGTGCGCGTGTGTGTGTGCTGAGGGTTACTTTCTCCACAGTCAAGTAATTTTATTTATAAAACACATTTAAAAACAGCAAATGCTGACCAAAGTTCTGTACACATAAATGCAATACAATTAATAAATAAAATAAAACAATAAAACACAACAAACAAGACAGTTTTAGCATTGTGTCCCAGAACTCACTCGAATGCTAAAGAGTACAAGTGTGTCTTTAGAGACTTAAATGTCTCAATGGTGGAAGATGATCTAATAGAAAAAGGAAGCTCGTTCCACAGTCTCTGGGCCACAACAGAAAATGCACGATCACCCTTAGTTCTCAAACGCAACTGTGGAACAGTCACTAAATTCTAACCTATCCTCACTCTAATCAAGAAGAAGAGTCCCTTTCATATTATTTGGCAAGACATAATGTGTCAATGATTTAAAAAACTACAGAATATGGAATATCCCATTTATGTAGGATTAACAAAAGCGAAATAAAGATTTATATTGTATATGCACATGGTTGCAATAATATAGCTATTATGGTAACCTGGTATATGTAAATCTCTGACATGGTAGCAGAATATGTTGCCATATGGCAACATGCCTAATTCATTATTATTATTATTATTATTATTATTATTAATAATAATAATACATTTGATTTGTAACGCATTTTAATAGAAATCCCAAAGTTCTACATGACCAATATACCAATACAAAAAACACAAATGAAAAGGTGTCAACCAAAAGCTTTCTTAAATAATTTGAGGCCACATTTCAAAGCATCCAGTCTGTTGTGGCTTGAGGTAGTCAGGCAGAGCGTTCCACAGACTGGGAGCAGCTGAGCAGAAAGCTGGATCCACATAGTACTGAGTAGTCCTTGGAGGTTTTAGGGTGTATGTTGAGGCAGAACGGAGGGAGCATGTGGAGGTTTGTGGGGTAATTATTGCAAAATTAATAGCATATTTATTCCACTCAAACTATACTGAAAAAATGTGAAATATATACATTATAAGAGTATTTAAACAGTAGTAACTGAATTAGTATATAATTGGAGAGCTTTCTCTGAAGGTGACTCAATGGTGTCTTCAGCATGATAAAGTGAGAGCCTTGTTGGAAATCAAATTATATATCATTTTAGGTGAATAAGGGAACTTGTTTCCTTAAATGTCTAGGAGTTGCAGAAAATGGTATGTTGCCGTATGGCAAACTGCAGTATGGGTTAATTTCATGGCTGGCATACATTATTGATTGAGGTGTTTTTGTATATTTCTTGTTTCTTGTATCATGGGACACAAGACAATATTGTTGTTAAGTCTCAGTGACATGAAGTCTCAAGTAGATAACTATTTAAGATGTTTAATGGTTAATAGATAACATACCTAGAAATGTCAGTGTAATAGTTATTTTGATGAGATAAAATAAACGTGTATACATTATAGGCAATTATACAACCCCCCCAAAGGACAGACATGCCTATAGTTCAGACAGAGTAGGCCTACTCAACTAATTCATTCTCAATAAAATGAATAGCCTATATTCACATTATACAATAACAATCAGCCAAACAGCTAGCCTACACAAAAGAACAAATGCCTTGCATGGAAAGACAAAAAACACGAACAACCATGAAATGCCATAGTAGCCTATGAAACTCATAAGGGACCACAAGACAGGCCACATGGACCATGACCACAGGGACCATGATGACCACAGGGACCATGACCACCACATGGACCTTGACCACCACAGGGACCATGACCACATGGACCATGATGACCACAGGGACCATGACCACATGGACCATGATGACCACATGGACCATGACCACAGGGACCATAAAAATGACTATGACAATGACCACAGCAGCTGCTCCAGACCACTTTCTTCAGCGCGCTTAGTGGAACTGAACATAGTCAGTGGACAGACAATGAACGTGGTCCAGGTGATCAGCACATGCTTATAATAGTCCATTGAATTGCCTGTCTTTACTTATCAGGTCCAAACCATGAACCGCAAAGTGCCAAGCTCCATGAGCAAGTGGCAAACCAAGACCTGATGTCCACCACAAGGAACGTGTAGGCTAATTATATGAAAATAAATATAATATTAAAGAAAAAAAGCTTTGCCATACATTTATTACATCAAATGTCGCCTACTTATGTGTATATATATATATATATATATATACATACATACATACATACATACATACATATATATATATATATACATATATATATACATATATATATATATATATACATATATATATACATATATATATATATATATATATATATATAC
>JAODLL010004608.1:9330-33969 GCA_026546735.1 Forbesichthys agassizii | reverse complement strand
TCGGGATCCCCCAGTCAGAGCTTTCCAATGTGGCTCGGGAAAGGGAGGTTTGGGGTCCCCTGCTGAAGCTGCTGCCCACGTGACCCGACTCCGGATAAGCGGATGACGATGGCTAGATGGATGGAGAAATGCCTTGTGCCTTAGCTTGGCTTTGTCTACTGTGAAGGTTGGCTGTTTAAGACTCCTTTAATGTCTGTTATGCAATTTCATCAATGCCTTTGAATATTGTCTGTGGTTGGTAAAAAGCTACTGTATCATAATTACAGTATTATTTTTTATAGTTATAGTTATTATTTATATAACTTTTTTTTTTAATATAGTTACAAAGTTACAATGTTACAAAAACTTAGTTCATTAAAACATGCCATGTATTTCCCAATGTACGTTCATATTTGTGAGTGTTTTCTGAAGTAGTTCTAACAATAATAGGCATTATAACAATACATTCACGCTTGAGGAGAGAAAAAAAATCATCCCTATCTTAAAATGATGTTTTAGAGAAGCCATTTACTGAAGTAATGCTAAGCTGTTCTGATTGGAGTCCCACAGATGACCATGTTTGTCAGTAATGAGATAATATTGAGAACCCTGGGAGAGTTCAATACATACAAAGCCTAGTGAGAATGACATTCAGTGGCATTTGAAGTCTAATTGGAAACACTTACATTGTGCATAAAGGAGGACAATATGCACTATTGCCATATATGAAACAAAGAAGCATAACAAAACTATTCAACACATTCAGAAACTAAACATATCCAATGTTATCTGCCATTGAACCAAAATAAAACCAGATGTCCAAACTGGCGTGCACGTTAATGTGTTAAATTGTGTTGAGAATCTAAGAACCGTTTTTGGCAGCCCTTGGATCATGACTATTGTATTCATGGACACTTCAGGTTACATAGGTGAACAAGCAGCACAATTTCTATTATGTTTGTGTTGCAGTGAATGTGTCAAAGGAATACAAACCAATCAATGGTAGTCATTGGCAACCGCCCACATGGCTAACATTTCACCTCAGAATGATGAAAATCCTTTGTGTGTTTCCTCAAGAATAAACGACTTTCATACAGATTCCGTGTCTACGTTAGAGTGTTGACATATTTACAGTAAATTGAGTAACACTGTTACCTTAAAATACCTAAAAAATGCATTAACAATACATTGAGAATAAACACATTGAATGGAGAATACCAAAGACAAAATCTTAATTGGTTAGCTTATCATGGTTGGTGTCATATTTCATATAGCCTATTCAAATAATATATTGAGGACATTATATGTAGGCTATAGCCAAATAAGAGTGTGATGGAAACACCTCAGATATTTTCCAATTATTTCCCTAATTCATATTTTAATTTCTTAAAATTATGTTTAGCTTTGTTGCTTCTTGTGAATATGGACCTCAAGCAAACTAATGTCAGACAGGTAAAGCATCCAGCAAAATCTGCAAAATGCCCAGTGTAGAGTATGACTTGAGGAAGACTTGTTTTTGCCGGACCACGTGTAACGGGTCTATCCAAAATGAGCAAATATCACTAACTGACTGACTGACTGACTGACTGACTGACCATATTTAAAAAGCACAAGCTACATTCTAGAGTATGGTGGTGGTAATGCACCTTGTAATGCACCAATAGCATTGGATCCCAACTTATGTGGTTTCACATAGGACCATTAAAGTAATACCTAATAAAATTACCATTAAAGGAATACTTTCCTGTTCTGTCAATACTTTCCTGTCATTTACTTTAAAGCCTGTCCTTGTAGCATAAATTACCTGGGCCAAACTAAGCGTGCACTTAAAATTAGAATATCACGAACACGATAGTACGCTTTGGTGCTAATGTATGACCTATCCAGTTTCAGATCACTTTCTGGAGATGAACTGTCCAATTTCTTCACCCCATTATCGGTATTGAACATGTCAGTCTTCCAATACGAGGCGTTAACTTAGAAAATGTTTTAATACAAAAAGAGACTGGATCTATATTCTCAAAAACCTTGTGCCACATGGTCAATGTATATGAACTTATATCGTTCTTGTATTACCGTGTCTAATTTTTTAACACTGTCTGTTTTAGAGCCTAATATATTTAATATTATCTGTAAGCTATTATACTTCTATGTATCAGTGTTGTTTCCTGTAATCAACATTATCCTGGTCATATAATAGCACCTGCCTATGTTCCTTAATAAGACCATAAAAATGTGTGTTGCATTGTGTGTATTCTTGTGCATCTGAGCTCCTGTGTGTGTGGCTTCCTTTTGTTTTAATTGTTAATTGAGATATTATATGGTTAAAGACATCAAGATGTCTATGTACAGTAGAAATACACAAACTACATAATGTAAAACTATCTCGTTTTATGTTTTACAATTCATGACATTTACAGTGCATTCCTGAAAAAGAAGCAGCTCAACTGTACATCCTTTGTTCCTCTCATGTTGCTGATATATTTTTCATGAGGCCCAACGTGAAAGTACTCAAAAACCACGCTGAACTGTGTGTCACTCTAGTAATTGCATCTTAGTGTGCAGTGAGGCTGTTTCCCTCAAAGGACAGTTACATTCTTGGCTCGGCAACTTGCATCTGTGCTGGACTATAAACAGCCTAGCACATTGCAGCCTCCCAAGGAGTTGACTTCCAATCAATTTATTTGTATCTGCTTCTGTTTAGCTACTGTCAGTATTGTGTAGATATTTCTCAGGTGTAGCAGCTCTTACAGCATTTTCCAATGCAAGCCCCCTTTATATGAAAAATTCCATCTCTGTTTTTACCATGGTTTACTTTATATATATTTTTTAAATAAATACATGTAAGACTAGGTAGATTGTAGAGTAGATTACATGTATTTATTTATTTGCAGGTACACACGTATTTTGCCTCTTGCTTTGGTATTGGAGAGAGCAATGTGCTAGTTTGAGTGCGCAGGTGTTTTGTGACATCTCCATGGAGAGTACAATGGCTATCTAATAGGATGGGGGCTGGGCTGCTTCTACGGGAAGGGCGGAGGAGACACGGCTACTGTATGACCCGGACTTTGGGTCATCATTGAGGCTGCAGATTAGAAGAACATAAGTCATGCTTCGGACAAAGTGTCTGCCTCACTGAACATGCGCTGCGTGGCCAGAGGCCGGCGCACCCAGTTACCTCAAACACAAAGGGGACAAGCGCTGGAACGACAGAGGCTAAAACTAGCACTGTCGGCTTAAAGGTCATCCTGCAAAACAACAAAACAGACATATAGCATGCTGCTCTTCATATTGTATAATGATGCTGTAGTGATAAGCAGCTCTAAAATACTCTGGTCAGAGAAGACTAAATGTGCATATTTCACTTTGATGTATGAAGAGCATCAAACATGCATTTGTAAAATAAATAAAAAAGTCCTGCTCCAATCAGTAAAGGAAATACAAGCTTCCACTGGCGTTTATGAGAGGATAATTGCTAATATTCTGGGCACAGAAAAGGAAAGAGGGAGTCCTCAGTTTGTTTGATGAACGGCTGCTCCTGCTTAAGTATTTATTTTAGGCGGACGGAGGTCAGTGCAGCATTCTGGCAACCTTGAGCATGAAAATCATTTTGACAAAGGATTTTTAAGAAAGGTGCGCTTTGCATAAACACCGTTTGATACATGATGAGCCATGAATGTCAACATTAGCTGGGGGACCTGGATGGATTGTGAAAAGGCAGTCTACGACTACTAATCAGAAAAGCCATCTTTGGCAGGAAATAAAGTGTGACTTATCACAATGTATGCCATTTACAAAATTAAATGCGTTATCTGGCCAATGTACAGTGTATATAAATAAAATATTATTCCCAGCAAACGCGGCACCTTTTGATCTTTTGATCATATTTTCCATCACTGCTGCAGAACAACTATAGCACAGGTCTTATCGAAGAAAATGTGACCGGTCCACGTATCGCCAATGGTAAACAGATCACATCAGTTTGACAGCCTAGTCAAGCATTTCTAAACCTATTCATGCTCTGAGCAGCGACCACTGCTAACCTTGCATTTACCCAACTGTTCTTGCCTATGTGTTCTCGCACATGACCATGGAGGCCATGTGCAGCCCCCATGGCCCCGTACACACCCATTGTTATTTCCACGGCTGGCAGAGCATCGCCTTCGGACAGACAGTTGTCTTTACATAGATGGTTGGAAATGACAATGAGGCCACCGTAGAGTGGACCAGGAGAGCCGGCGGTCTGAAAAGCTATTCTCAGTGTCATGTCACCAAAATGTGATTTGACACGTCCTGTCAAACACTGAACAGTGGTCAGAAATACATTTGTTGAATCTCTGACTCACACAATTCCCGCCTTGTGGGGTGAGACAGTGCACGCAGAAGAGCGCATGTTTCCCTTGCACGGGCGTTTGCTCACTCACATGCACGTACACAGTACAAGTGTGTGCACGTACATACAGTAATGTACACTGACTCTCATGTCGATTGAAACCAGTATTTGCAAAAAGAATCTTCCTCCAAACGAATAAATATAAAAAGGAAAAGGGTGAAAAAGTACTAGTCAGAGAGCACAGCATTATTATTAGACAGACATCAGCCAGCGCTCCCTTGGCACACTGGTCCTTTTTGGCATTTCCCTCTGCAACAATTGACTGCAGAAATACCGAAAAGGGACTCGCTTGCCTTTCGGAATGAAAGGGAGAAAAAAAAATGTCACAAACATTTCCCAGTTATTCACGCTAAAATGCCAGCCAAATGTATTTGTTTTTTAAAATGAAGCACATGTGTTAATATGGAATATGTATATTTAACAGTGCGAGGGAGTTCAAACGGTGGTAAAGGTCACTGCAATGAATCTGGAGGCCAACTTGACATCTGACAGCATGCTAATTATACTGCTACTGCAGCTGAGGCACAAGTCCCTATGTGCAGTGCTAAAATACAACATTCGCAGAAGTCAAGTTTTCAGAAATGTTGTTTTAATTGAGTAATTACCTCACCGAAATAGCTTATTTCACTCAATTGTGCAACTTTGCTTCAGTATGGAGAGTAAACTATTGTTTTGAGTAATGCAGCAACTCAGCCGAGGAGATGAAAAAATAAAAAATAATCACTGTGGCAGTCAGCCATGTCTCCCACAGGGGAAGACTGACAAACACAAAGTGTCTGTTAATTTCCTAGCTGTTTGATGCCTTGGGGGCACAACAATATTTGTGGAGTCTACTTTGATACTGTGAACTTGGGCCGGCCCTACAACATGGACTGGGAAGGCTAAACCAAAGATATAAAAATACAAAGAAAGATAGAGCAACGTCATTCATCTATGGGAGGCTCTAAAGTGGGCGTGTCACATTTTGAACCCAGCTTTCTGGTTTGCATAAAGAAGGACTGTTGAATTCTATGGGCCCAGCCCCTCTCCCTCTTCCAAAGCCTAAAGGTCCTGCCAGGTATACTATACTAAATGTGTGGCCTGCCTCGCACGGCACAACATGAACAAGCACTCAAGCTGTTTAAAGCATATTTCATGCGGACACACCTGAGCGCCTTGTCGGCATGTCAGCTATTTCTGTTGAGAGAAAAAAACCTGCTTTAGAATTAGCCATCTTTATACATAATGTGCATTAATGGATTCCCATGAACAAAATTGGTGTAACTAAGCTGGAAAGATTTTGTATTTTTCATTTGTGAGCTTAGTACATCCATTGCCGTCTGTCGTAGGCTTCAGCCTGTCGCACATGCGCAGTCAACATGTAACCACAAACACCAGAAGATTTTAGAGGACACACGGAGTCTGCAAACAGCCGCAAATGTCAAAAGTATACTATGGCCTTCACTCTCTAGTAGTCATGTGCACTTCTCTCTGCTCTATTCTCTTTGGCTAAAGCAGCTTATTTTTGGTCCAGTTTGGAGCACTGACATTGTCAGTGAGGCGTCCATCACCCTTTATCCCTCCTGTCCTGCTACTGGCCACATACTTTCCTGTCAGAACACCTGCAGTCTCCCCACCATTAAACTGCAACTACAGTACGATGATTCCCACGCGGTCATTATCTCTCATGGGGCATTCACACTGTAGACTGTAGTGGAGTAGCTACAGAGCTGATCCAACTGTCTGCCAAGGGGAACTACATGTAACAGCGGATTCGACTCACACGTGTTTACATAAAAGATATGTTTTAACAGAATCAGACAGATTACAGAAAGATATGTTTTTTTTTTGTTGTTTTGTGGTGGCAGGTACTGCGTATTTTCTAATATTTAAATGTAGTCAATATACAGTTATTAACTTTAATGCATTAGAGCATGAGAAGACACAATGTCTATGATGTGTGAAAGAACAGGGGCCATCTTAAAGTGTCCCACGTGACGCTTGCTAGATGTACCAGCATCTCATACAGATGCTACGTGAGCTGCACGCACGCACGCACGCACGCACGCACGCACACAGCCGGTCGGTCGGTCTATGACAATTAATACTAGAGGAGCTTGGATTGCAACACATTACACAATTATTCCATTACACTGCATCTTCACATATAAAATAGTTGTTTGCTGTTATATATATGAATGTTTTAAAGTTCATATAAAACACCTTTAACATCAGAGTATTTCCTGTTGCAACTATTCCATTACACTGTATCTTTACATATAAAATAGTTGTTTGCTGCTATATATTCCTGTTTTAAAGTTCATATAAAACACCTTTAACATCAGAGTATTTCCTGTTGTTTTAAATCAAAGCAAAGGTGAAGTTTCCTCAATTATCTCCATCTCTATGTGTTGCCCACCGCTCACAACAACAAACGACCTGATGTAGCTTTGTTGGCTACAGAGACTGCCGGTGTGAATGCACACACTCTACTGTACATCATTTGATTTATAACCTACATAAAGGTGTAGAATTGTTAGTAACATTGTAAAAAAATATATAACGTTGTGATGCCGTTTATCACGTTGAAAGTAAGGCTTATACCTGTGAGTTATTTGTGTGGAATGGATATTTTTTCAGGCTGCTATGGGGGTGGGTTTGCTTCTAGACCAACATTTGAGCTAGAACTGTCTTTGTGGAATGATATGTGCACAAATAGAAGGCCGCCGCCTCCTGTCAGGGACCTAAAAACCTCTACTGAACTCCTACTGACACCCTATATGTCCTCTGATGAAGCAAAGTATTTGCTGTTTTCTTGCCAAGATTGTACATATCGATCGGCCGTTCCGCCACTGGCTTGTCACGTGGGCAGTCATAGGGATTGATGATAAACTGAGGGAGGGATGGCTGGAGCTGAAAGCATGTCACAATGGCAAAGGGGTCAAAAACATAACTGCCTATAAAGAGTTGCCATCAATGTATTCTCAAGGGGAAAACGATATTCTGTTATTTAATCAATCACACAGCTATCTAAATGGGAGGAAGGAGGTTTCTCAGAAAAATCTGTGCCCTATAAAAGTGCCCTGTAAAAATCCTCATCAGTGAAACGTCATGCACATCATTCTGAGAAGCCTCTGCTGCATTTTTTTGTGACCCGTTATTTATAATCCACTTAATCTTGAAACTAGCAGAGAAATTGTTAATCAAGAAAGTGAAAACAACATGAAATGCTGTTGGGTGACCAATGGTAAATGATTCTGGCACAGCTGCTTAAACTGCTTAAATCACAGACCACGTTTCCTCAGTAGTTCCACTGTGGCAGATTACCTGACAAAAGGAGAAAATCCAAAATAGCAACAGACTCTCCATGAAAGTAAAGCAAAATAAAACTGCATTCTCCCTTGGAAAATAGTTACTGCTGACAGACATATTCTTAGAAAATATAAATAAAATATATCAAAATGTCATCATCATCATCATCATAATAATAATAATAATAATAATAATAATAATGATAATACATTTAATTGAAAAAGCTTAAATTATATATTGATTTGTTTTAAGTAATAATAATAATAATAATATGTTCATTATTAAACATATATTATTGGTAATTATTTTCTAGTGCATCATCAAATAAATATATGTTTTATGGGAATTCTTTCGTCAAGCAAATAAAATGTAAATAGAAAAAGAAATAAACAGATAGATACACGAACAGATAGGCTACCATCTCCTACTGTATGACACATATTCGCTCTAAACTAAAAATAACGCTGCATCAGTCTCAATTTGATTCAGGTATCGTTTAGCTGAGAGCGCTAGAACTTCTCCCAAAATTGATTTGACAGCTTTGCGCCCGGCTCCTTTGGTTTTATGGTTTGAGCAACCCATCTGTTTGTCACCTCTTAATATAAATGGAGTCATTCAGGCTGAAAATGCAAAGCCACACTAATATTTGTAAAATGCGAGTTATACTAATGCATGCTAGGGCTGTTAGCGTGTTTCCCAACAAGGGGCTTGTGGTGCACCCTGCAGCCTTCATGACATATAATGTACATGTTGCTGTTGGTTATACATGTGGTTATGAACAACAGTCCCTGGAGAATACAGATATAATGGAGCACAGCACAAAAGCAGAGGAATAGTCAACCAAGCTTGATTTAAATAATAATTTAAAGCACACATACACAGATATAGTCAATTCATCTGACTATCAAACACCATTAAGAGTTATGGGCCATCAAGACAATTCACAGCAATATACGGATTTTATCTGCCAAATTATGGCTGTTGAACCCTGGCCTGCACCCCCATCATTTCAAGTTACAATGAGGATAATGATCACAGAAATGTTATGATTTTCTCATTTATTATATATGCACTTTGGCAAACAGGCGCACATTTGTCAGTTTGCTGCAATGAAAATGGTTAGTGATTAATAATCTGGTGATGGAGTAAGCCTTTTTGGTAATTTGCTAAGTGTAAATTACACTGTTCGTCAGTCAGTGGGGAAGGCAATGAATGTTGCCACTACAAAATGAGAAGAGCACTTTCTGGAGACTGTAGGCAAGAGGAGGCAGAAGCTCACCTCACATTTAATTATTTACAGCTATAAGAAATCGGTTGTCGAAGAAAATGGTAAATCTATTCCCCTGACCCGATTGTCTCATCAAAAATGCAACACTTTCTAATGTGTTCGGTGCACTGTCAGATCCTTTTGAACATCGCACCAATACTAATCAGTGAGGATTTTGCTAACCGGGTTTGATTCTGTGATTATTCAGGTACAAGATCTACTTGTGTTTTTAGCCACCTGTCTTTCATCATCACATAGTCTGTTCCAACTGATGGTGTTATCCACAGTAAGACACTTACGGAGACAAAGTGGCCTCATGTGTGTTGGTGCCGTCGATAGAATAGAAAGAGAGAGGGATTCATGTATTTGCTGCTGCGTCATCTACATTTTTGACTTGTGCGTGCAAACTGTCTCTCAGTTTGACACAAATCCAATCGGCTTAGCTTCCACTGTCGAAATCAAGGCTCTTTTGTCGCCACTTTGCTGTCTTGCCTCTGTACAAATGTTAGCATGTTTACATGTCTACATAAATTAAGTTCTGTCAAATAATGTAATTATAACTGAAGAGGAAAAGCGCCATTGATTTGTATGTAGATATTGGGAGCCTTTCCTAAATGAATTAAACCACTCTGTCTCGTCACTTTAATTACAAGTGAAAGAAATGGTTCCCAATGTGAGCTATGTCTAATCAGTGGAATAGATTTCACCAATTAAAGACCTGCAATCTGTATGTGAACGTTAAAATATAACCCACATTGTTTCATACATTCAAGTATGGATTTATAGGTTTCCTGGTCTTCCTGGTTTGCACACTTCTTTATTGAGGATGCAATAAAATAGGTATTATTTATGCTGTACTGCAGCTAAATATAATACTCCGGTTACACTACATGGAAATCCCCTATTCAAATGTGTGTTTCTTTGATGAAATGGCATAATTATACATTTTACCAGAAGTTGATAAACCCAACAGTACCTTCAGACTACATATGCTAATATAGTGCTATGTATAATTATTATTTTAAGGCTGGTTGGGCCTAGTTTCACACAGCTGGATTTTACTTGCGAGGGGGTTATAACATTCCACCCAGATCATTTGTGTTGTTGCTCTATAGCACAAACTTATCTGCCACTTCTTCATTGGTTAATGCATATTTTGGTAACAAATTTGCAGTCTTCACTTCAGTGTGTTTTCTCTAGGTGCAGTCAGCAAAACAAAGTGTGCATGCATTGTCTGCATGCTGTTCTTATCTGCGTGTACAGTGCTTGTTAATTGTTGAATTGAAACCTTCCTTTCACTGTATACGGTCTCCTCAATGGCAGCAGTACAGTGTGTGGGTTTTATACAGTATATTATTGATGTGATAAACATTTGAGGTCACATTGTACTATATATTAGGTTTAGACTATATATTGTTCACTGTAAAAGAAAAATATTTAAAAAGAAAAGATAAAATACAAAAGCTGAATAAGTAGGCTTTAAAAAATCAATACAAACACAGAAAGCTTTGGCTGTAGACATTCAAAACTAATACTAATGTCTCATTTGGGGAAAGCCTGTATAATTATGTTATGTGCGCCATTCTCAGAGTTGTTTTCAAGAAGTCATGCTATATTATCTTTTTAGCCACAAACCAAAATCCTCCCAATCCTATTTGTTAATAACCCTTACCTTAGCAGACTGGTAGTTTGCTAAATATGGAATTAAACCTCATAATACGTATCCAATACAGTTCCCATTATCTTGGTAGTAAACACACTGCTGTTCTACTTGCCTGTAATGAAATGGAATTAACTTTCCCTCTCCATCTCATCTGCAGTCTTTGCATTCGCCCCGTGGAGATGGACCCCCTGCTATGCCTTCTCAGTGTTGAGTGTTCTAGTAAGCAATGATTCAATGTGTTGTGGTGTTCCGCAAGCTGGCCCTTCACACATCAAGTGGAGTGCTATTAGAGGCCGGCTGGGGATGGGAGAGGTAAAGGGAGCCTGAGGGAGGATGTGTCTTCTTCCTTCACACAACAGGCTTTGTGCTGACTGAGGCCATTTTGATAGACAGGCCGTGTCTGCATTCAGAGCAGAGTCTGGGGTCCGTCTACCACAGCAGCATTGTTTGCTCAGGGGAGCCACACCAAAACCAACACCCGGTTCAATTCCACTGGAGAAGCCCTGAAAAATGGTCTTGGGTGAAAAAATATTGAGCTCAGTGTAATCTTAAAATATGAAATGCAAAAGATGTTGACTACTGTTAGGTTAAAATGCTATCAAATTGGTTGTAAGGCATTTGGTTCCCTAACTATTTGCAGTTAAAGAGATAATAAAATACCAAAATCAATATAAAGCAGTTAAATCAATCAGTGTGTTTAATCACAGTGAAGATGAAAAGAACTGGAATATTATTATTTAGTGTTACAGATAGCTGTCACTGGAACACTGCAAGTCAGCAGCACATTAATTGCCATAAACCTTCAATAGAGTCATTTGTCTCATACACCTCTGGTCTTAGCTAAACACATAGGTTAAAGGTTAATTAAGTTCAAACAAGCTAGTTCTTAAATAATATATTTAATGCATAACATAATCATAAATACAAATATTAATAAACATGGTATAACACCTTTAGATTATGATACACGTTTTCACTGTAATAAAAGAATTATATACAAATACCGAAAGTACATCACACAAAGATAATATGTAGAATACCACATGAATAATGCTATTACTAAAAATCCCCATCAAAAATGCCATGTAGCCAATAGCCATACATTTATATTCTCACACATCATAACATATAACCAAGCAGTGTATTGTGACAGTTGTCCATAATAAGAGTATTGCTCCTTAGGTTACTCGTATTTCATACTATATACAAGCGTTGTGGTACATCCGTGCTGGCTGGAATGCTGCTAGATAATTTGCATTCTGTACTCATGTCCAAACTAGATCAGAAAACACTGATGTAAGATAAAATGTCACTTCTAGTGGGGTCAGCAACCATTACATTGCTTCTGTCAAAACAGTTTCTGCAAAATGTCATCATAAAACCAGTGTTGTAAATTCAGTGCTTCTTTTGACAAATGTGTGGTTGCTAAGTAGTACGTTCATGATTTACACTCTAATTTCGGCTTGCTTCTCTGCAGAAGAGGTCTTTAATTGAGCTGTATGGGGACTATCGTGTTTGCAAGAAAAATATTTGAATCTCTCAAGCATGAATATATTATTAGCTAAAGAGATGACTACAAATCAGAACTATAAACATGAATTGGACATAAGGTGGTTCATGGTGTAAACACTGACACTGACTTTCCTTTCAAAATATAATAATTGATGGTACATTGAAAATGCTTGTTTTGTTAAGGAATATAGAATGCACAGGATTTCACAATAATATGATATATAAAAAACATTAGAGGTAAAAGCATAAGGTTAAAATGTAGGGGTATATTGAGAAGCATTTTCTCAAAGCTATCAACAAATTAGCATCATACATTTTGGTAATTAAATCAATGTTAACTATTTTTTGAAATAATGGATGATGACTGATACCTTTCCCATGGTAGCACTTTTCAGCTCTTTTATTCATGCCACACCTCTTTCTCCAAAGTCAGAACAATGTCGCTCCATAGCTAGCTGTGTTTTGACTATATCCCCTGTACTGTATCTCTCACCACCTCTGCCTGCTTTGTTAATAATTCATTGTAGCTCCATGTTTCAAACCCAGTGGCATCCATGAGGCCAACATACAGATCAGGTGCAGCCTCGAGCAAGTGCATTCTGTCTCAGTGAATCATGAGTTGTGGCTGGGGAGTGTTTCACAGACTGAACATCCCCCCATCTTACCACTGATACCAACCTGCATAGAGCTTCAGAGAACACGCACGGATGCACGCACTCTCTCACGCACGCACGCACAAACACACATACACTAAATCCCATGGCCCCTTTAAAATAGCAATATATTTCTGAGGCTGTGGGGCAGATTGACAGCAATTGAATAATCCACAGTATTGATGGGAGGCGATAGATAGGATTCCAAAACAGTATGTGATAATGACAGTAGATGCTGATGTGAATACAGCTATAGTGGAAAATTATTTGATTGAAATCAAAATAATATAGTTGTCAGCAATCAAATGCATATAATGGTATATAAAGGAGAAGACGTGGCTCAACCTAGTATGGAGCTGTCTATGCAATAACATGTCCTTCCTGCTGAAGAAGTGTATTCACTTCCACAGAGGCTGACACCACGTCATTTGACCAGCCAATCAGGCTGGTCCATGGTACATGATACATGTATTTGAAATACAAAATAGTATTTTGTCATTTGTATGTGATAGGATTGTTGAAAATGGCTGTATATTTTGTATCAAAATACTTAAGTGTTTGTGTTTTGTAGTTTAAAAAATACTGTGATATGTTTACTTGCTAAAGCATCTGATTGGTTATGGTAACCAGATACAATTCACTTTGTGAACAGGGTCTAGAACGTTTTCAGTTGCGAAACCTACTGGGCCTAGACCCCTCTGGTTAATTGTGAAACTATTGGATAGCATATAACAAATCATCAATTGCTACAACTGTTTGCATTGCTTCATCTAGCTTTACCACAATTTTGAACGCTTGACTTCCATGGATAGCATCAATGTCATTGCGTTTAGTCACCCCAAATGGTCACTGAATGATTTGTTCACCATCCAGGGTGACTGTGTGAATGCTAAAGTGATCACGGAAAAACTGAATGGACAACCTGAACTGGTTGCGATCTGTATGTGAGATTTGTTAAGCAAAGAAAAGCTATCGAACATTGTCCACTAAAGGTATAGTCAGTGGGACATAAAGGACAACAACACAATAAGAGAATCTGACTTTGGTTTTGAAGCCCCTCCCCAGTTAATTTTGGCTTGCTTGGCTGATTGGCTGAGCTCACCTTTTTTACTTACTTCAATACAATTCAAATTTAGTAAATATTTACTCATGGTTTGCTCTCTGCCCATTCCATGTGCATGCTGATAAAATAATCCAGTGTTTCTACAGCCCAGGCTCTGTAAATAGTAACACAAAGTGGTGCAGACCGCACACAAAAGCCTAGCCTTCAGATTGGCGCTCATTTATCAATCTAACGTTGAAACCAGCGCAGATCCGAGCGCATATTTAATCTTACGATAGCGCTGACGTGCGATTTATGAAACTGTTCGTATTTTACCAATCAAGCATAAGAATGATCGTTGTTGATAAATGTGGCAGTGGAAAACGCGTCATTTAAGATTTCAGGAAGAGACACTTCTCTGACCGGCTCGGAGAAGAGGTATGCGAAACAGCTATGCACCACCTTTGTTCTGGCCGGTTAAAGCCTTAATAATAAGAATAATTGTCTACTATAGTAGGCCTATATAGCCGACTTATCATAGCCTATTTAAATAGAAGGTTGGGAAGTTTATATATTTGTACATTTTGATGACGTTTCAGATATTATTATTATTGTTATGGTAATAAGCCTAAGTAAAATTAAAAATAAAATAAAACACTCAAGTGAACCTGAATGTAGTGAGCCACTACATCTAGAGGGCTCTTTGGGCATAGGCTATATTCTGTCACCATCACTGCTATATGCCTACGTGCAGAATCCCGCAATCCTTACTTCTGTTAATGTAGATGTTATGTACATTTGACATTTATTGATATAAACACTGAATCATACCATTTCAAAAAACAAACGTTTTAATTTCTAATGAATGAATGAAGCCGCTTGTGGAATTCATAATTCATGTTTTAAAATCATCACCTTTGAGTTAGCGTTATTTTGTACGAGCAATGGTAATTAGTAGAAGCCGGAATACAGCGTTGACATCTCCAAATGGAACATTCCCAGAATCAAAAATCAATGGAAACCTTCATTAGTGCATTGCAAAGATCTCTGTGCCACTTAACTGACAAATACAAATGTATCGCATGTGTGATGAATACGAGTAGGCAACACATTCTGTCTGCGTGGGTGTGTTAACCTTAGACAACATGCCAATAGTGGAGACTGCTTTTTCTAAATAATGAGATTAGCCAACTGGATATATGCAACAAGATAGTCTCTGTTTCACAGCACTCTTCATACATACTGGCAAGAATTACACTTACAATATATCATTGCTTGTCCATTAATGTATTGTATTATCCATTAGGCTTTTGATATCTTAGTACAGTAGCATTAAAGGAAATGGCTGCTTGATTGGCAGCAAGTGTGAAATGATCATTAGCCTATCATAATACGTTATGCTAATAATATAACATTTGTACAGCATGCTGTGCCCTGACAATGTACTAAAAACCTGTTTAGAATCTGTAAAGGCTAATTTATAATCTATCATTGAACATAAATGAGCCTTAAGATGTATTTTACTACAGAGTGGAAGCCTTTATTGTCTGTGTAGGCCTATTCCTACTTTAGGCCTACAGTACAGATTATAAAGCGTCTTGGGGGTGGCCGTTTGTTCTAGTTTAGATTCTGCGCAACAGAGACTTGTCAGGGGTATTAGACGAGAAAATACCAACAGCAGTTCTATTGTCTTGTCAGACCCAGCTCTGTTCAGCATTATTCAGCCTGGGTGGTGTGTGTTTCTAAGCTCTGTTTTGCTCTTTCCATCCAAACAAAGAATTAGAGGGGAACATGGATTAGGATTTGGGTTTCCTGAAAATCTTCTCATTCTCAATGAAACCATTCAATTGGTCATTAAATGGTTGAGTAATCAATCAGGTACGCAAGAAGATAATACAGTACCTGACTAAATATTCATCGCAACAAGATTAGCTTTCAAAGATGCGCTCACTCGGAAGATAAATCACTCACTTTTTGAGATGCATATCGAATCATTATTCAGGAACACCTGTGCTATTGTTACTATAATTCAGTTGAACAATCCTAACGAGGAACACATTTATTTCAGAAGCATGTATTTGCGCAGAGCAAACTTCAAACCACGCTCAATGGAGCCGGCAAGTCCATTAGCTCCATTGCGTCTTCGTCAACGTTGGAAGAGTACATGAAACCACTGTGAGACACGTATGGGGGTCTCATTGGTGGAACTTTTGAGGGAAAGATTAATAAGGGAGGGAGGCTGGCTGGCTGATGATGCACACACACATAATTCACATTGTCAGCTGAAGAGTACCAACCCAGAGCTGTCTCTCACCATCACACACAGTCAAGAGCCTGTCAGAATGGATGAAGCCACCGGCTCAGCACTGTCGAGGAACATTGGGCAGTAATTCACATTCTCCCGCCATGACAGTCCTCACTAAATCCAGGTCCCACCAGCAAGCGTTGACGTCTGATCAAGGAAGCCATACCGCATGAGCCCCAATGTGTGTTGAACTACATCATGCAGTGATGAGGTATGCCTGCCTCGCCGTCTGATGGTATCTGCTGTGATTTGTCATAGGTTCCATCTGTGACCACTTGATGGTAGGATTCACTGACTGTGAAGTCACGTGCGATGATACAACTCTTCTGTTTAATTTTTAACAGTACATACAGTAGTGACACTTTGACCTTGTTTTGACTGTGCTAGCACTGCAGCCTGCTAGATCAAATATAGATAGATTTGCTTGCACTCACTGGAAAAAAATTATTTTTGTACACTATGGACCATCAAGACTGAAAGACATTTTTGTAGTTCCAATCTACAAAAATGGAACAGGAAAGAAGAATACGGATGTAAATTAAAAATAGCAACGTGAACAATTCATATAATGACGTGCCACAAACAAGCTATTTAGAAAAAGAAAAAAACAGAAAGAAAAGAAAAGAAAAGAAAAGTCATTTAAAACAAGTAAAAACTAGGCAAGCCTTGTTCAGCCGGCTGCGTTATATGGAGCTAAAATAGGCTCATCCTCATGGGGACAGTGCATGAGTGTGTTTATGTTAAACATTAGACCATTTTAAAGATTTAATAAAAGAATGAAAAATCCAATTTGATTTGCATCATACTACATGTGACGCCTACATGCTGTTATATATATATATATATATATATATATATATATATATATATCTTACTGCATTGTGTTAAATTAAATGTGCTAAATTATAAATACGTTGAATACATTATCTTAATTTAAATAGTTTATTATTACCCGTAAGTACTAGAAAGTAGTTTACTTAGTCCAACTATGTCTTTAATGACTATCTGCAATCTGCGATTGGCAAGTTAAAAGCATTTGAAATTCATCCAATCAGGTTGGAGTGGGTGGGGGCAAGGATATGTACTTCCTATCCTTCACGGTTAGTGAATTATGGCCAATATCCTGCGTTTCAGATGTCTCCCTGCTCCAACACACCTGACACAAATAAATGGGTTGTTATCAGGCTTTTAATGACCCACTCATATGAATCAGGTGTTTTGGAGCAGGGAGACATCTAAAACATGCTGGACAGTGGCCCTCCAGGACCAGGATTCCCCACCCCTGCTCTAGGACAAAAGGCCTTTGAGTTATCAGTATTGAACTACAAAGTAGTGCTGCTTACTACTACAAAGTACTTTGAAAGTTCTTACTCTGAGTCACTTTAAAATACTATGAAGTCTTATGAAGTAAAATACTTGGAAGTACTAAAAAGTAGTACAATGTGCACACCTGTTTCAAATGAATGGGTCGTTATAACGAGCTATTCATTTGAATCAGATGTGTTGGAGAAGGGAGACATTTATAACATGCAGGGCAGCGGCCCTCTAGGACCAGGATTGGGGACCACTGTACATGGTCTATATTAGAATGCAGTGCATAAGTAAGCGCTACATTCGCCATGCTCAGTAAGTCACTCATGTTGTCGCACGTCCGACAAAAAAGAAAATTAAGATGAAACGTTGCAGATTGCTTTAAGACATATTATTGCAGTATAGGTTTACTGTATGCTTTCCCTGTGTTCTTTTTAGTCTACATTGAGATTTACATATTTGTTAGGTCAATAAAAGCATAAAGAATAGTGTGTTACTTGACCATAGCAAGTACATTTAATATGAGCTATATTGGCTGGATCTCAGTGTAATTATATGCAGCAGTAGCCTAATATGTGAACTGATATTTAACATAATGAAACTAGGTAAGAACACAGCAATGCCCCAAGTCCCTCATATAGTCCAATAATAAAAAATAATAAAAAAACACCAACTCCTGAGAGTATATTTAACTTGGAATATCAACACGATCAGCATTCAGAATGCACATCTGCGTTGAGGGCCTTAATTAAGCTATAATGAAGCAGTTGGAATGCCACATCCAGCTCAGGGAATTATGATGCATAGAGTCAGCCCTCATTTTTACCAGTCTCCATGATTGGTACCCTGGTTTTCAGAAACCCCGTATTCCAACCCCACTCCCAACCCCCTTCCTCCAACCCCTCTTAAAATAATTAGGAACAAATATATCAAGCGGATATCAAGCTAAATAAAAACATGGGAATGCATTTGATGCATGGCAAATCCTGTATCAGATTAGCTTTTAAGAACATTTTAATCAAATAGTTCTTGACAGTCCTTTCTACATTCGAGTTTGATACGTCAGCACATAAGACATGTTAATCACCTTAACATCTAGATCTTGATTTTAATGCTGACACACATATAAATACAAGATTTATTTACTTGAAGCATATGTGCCAAAAAACAAATTGGAGTGCAGAAAAGAGCATCTGCCAAGCCCTTGTTCTATGCTGCACAATTAAATACCAGTTCAAGTACCACATGGATATGTCTAAAAACCTTCATTTAAAGCTGTTATGTAAAATTGATTTTCTAAAACACCCGTATACGCTAGTTGTATTTGTGCTGTGAATTATCGTGTGTGCTGTAATGTTTTTATAGTAGGTAGTAGGTTTTATAGTAGGCCTGTTACCTGAACATCCAACATGCTCTCCACACGTAGGGGAGGGGAGGGGCTAAGAGGAAGACCCCGTTTTACACCCAAGCTTCTATTTCCTTTTTCAAGATAGCATGAAAAACACAACCTTGAGATTGGACTGTCTTATATTAGCATAACATTATTAGCGGCTTGATCATGCTGTAAAGCAGAATGCTCATAATACATATTACGGCAATGTGGCCAACATGGAATACATTACCATTCTGATGCAACTTGGAGATGACGATGTACAATTTGCTCTTGGTTTGTTGTGTGAATGATTCAGTTAACTTTTGTTGTTGTTTGCAACAACAAATTAAAACACGTTCAAAAACAGTAATAATGTAGGTTGTGTGTGTGTGATTCATATACTGGCTTTATCAGCAATATAAGTGAAGCTTTGAGTATCTTTACAGTATGAAGCACTGTTGGAATACCAACACTTTAAATGAATGCGTTGAATTTAGTTGAAATGTTCTCTAATGGGAAATAATCTCAAAGTTAGCAATAGAACAGTCCAAAGAGAGCACATATTGTGCAAATATAAACATATGTTATTTTCTTATCATTAGTCATACTGCACACATACACTCTACAGTATAGCTCCCAGCAACCATTTGATTTGAAAAACTTGCAGTTTGTAAATTATACAAATGGGTGGTAAAGTGCCAATCAAGATCTAATACAAAGTAATTCTTTCCCACCAATGTAGGTCTGCAATATATTTACCGTATTTAACCTCTTCACAATCACATGGGTGCACATACACACACATACATGCAGCTGCTATTGACTGTGTTGCAACGCACCATTGAACAATTATCATCAACATCATCATTATTATCATCATCTTGTGCATCTGTAGCTGAAACCCAACAATCTACAGCAGTAAAACACAATTGATTGCTTTGTTGTTGTTGTTATGTTCAACCAACAGCCTATATGGACAGCCCAACTCCCTGTTTTGTAACCTGCTGTTCAGTCCACTGCCGCTCACGTTCATCGAACGTGTAGCAAACGTTCCACCATCCTGAATGCAGGGCTAGTATTCAGTCTTGGAGGAGGAGTCATTGTATGGCAATGTTTGGGTACAGTAGGTCACTACAAAAAGTGGTGGTCTAAAATGTCACCATGCAATGTGTTCTGTGTTAGTTGGCAGGGAGTTTAAAGTTGCAATGTACAAGGGCAAAATTATGATTTTAGAAACTGCTTGCAAATGCAGAGCTTACATTGACCAATAACATAGGGGAAATATTTGTTTTACTCGTTACTGACTGTATTGAAACACATGGTCTAGCAATACGAGCATAAAAGAGACTTAATATGTTCACTGTAGCAAATGCCATGTCAGCATTTTGTGGAATTTCACACTGACTGACTGCTCTCAGGCAGAAAAACTTCAAATGTGCAAATTAAGAGTTTGGAGTTTACTGACAAGATGGCTTGCATCCACTAAGCTAATGGAAATACACTCACTCCACATGAAGAAAAAAAAAGGATACATAATGAAACTTTTACCCTGCACACTTAAAAAAAATATAATTTAAAAAAAAAATATATGAAACTGTAAAGTTTTTAATCATGCAATATACATAAAATGGATAAAAACTGAGAGACCTATTTCCAGTCAAATGTTTATTCCATTCCGGAACCCCTGTGTCTACAAGTCAAATAGTCTATACTGTCTCAACATAATTTCTCTACTGCAGGAATTGTACTTTGGAGTTTTTATTTGACAATTGTCAAAATACTGCAGTTGTAGTAAGGTACTTGGCTGACGAAAGCTGTCTTTCTCTAAGAAAAGTATTATTCAGAGCTGCTTCAGGTTTTAAATGCTACAATGGGCGGATCAACAGGGCCAGGTCAGAATAAAACAATTTAGCTGTGAGGCATTCACAAAATTGCATGATCACATTCACAGCATTGCCTTGTTGCTCATAACCGTGCCAGGTAAACTAAGAAAAATCACTCCGTCTGAACTAGAATGTGATTTCAACAGTCCACTGGGCTGGCTTGTTATACAAGTTTAAATTCTTAAAAAATGCAAATCCAGTCGGTATCTACTCTCTGCACACCACGTAGGAGTGCAACTTAACCCACCCCCCGATTTGACAGAATTGGCCCTATTCTGCTGCAGCCAGTTAGTACAGTAACACTGTTTGAAATCATTGCTAGACCGCTGTTCTACTTTTTACACCTTTAGCAAAAGCACTGTGGAAGACCGCTTGGCAATAGCAGTGTGACAGCCAATAAAGTCAAAGAAGAGGTGGTATATTTAATTTGTGGATGATTTAATTAATGGTGACTGTTGTTCAATAACATTATGGCTGTAGACTACTAATTTTTACCAACCAATGTTTCGGTTAAAACCTCTTACTCAATGAGAGACATGTCTTCACCTTCAGTTGCTCTCACCATTGGGTTTCCTGTTTACACATGTGGTCAAGGACTGAGGGAGAACCAATATTTAAATAACTTGCCTAGCGATTATCGTGCTTTTAAATTGGTGTAGATCTGAGCAAGGTCAGAAATATAATTTAAACAATAAATTAAATGAATCATACCCTAATTCAATACCAGCAACATTCTTGTGATATACATCACATTTAAATGGATTAGGATTCAGGTTACAAAATATTAGTTTTTGACCATTAATTTACAAATGTACATTAAGGGAAATGTAATAGTATTCTAGGTTAATATAATACATCTATTTATCAGCCCCAAGAGGAAAATGTTTAATGGGCGCTGCTAATTATGAATCCATGGGTTGAATTTTTGGGATCTAACCTGGTTTCCAATATGATGCTCTACTGTAATCTATAATGATTGTCTATGTGACTATATTATTTAATTGCTTTAATATGTATCATATAATCCTGCAGTTCTTCAGTTTACAACAAGGGACTGGCTATAATTGGTGATAAATTATGTTATACATTATATATTTGAATCCTAAAAATGTGTGTGCTTAATTGTGTAACTTTGAAAATTGCTGTTCTTAATTTGAAGTCTATACATTTATTTTATAATTAGGATTATTTTATTATTTCCTCCATATTGCTGTGTGATTGTTGATTTCTTTGCTTGTATTGACAAGACAGTATTCCTGAAAGAATACAACATGTACATCTTTCTGTAGCCATACAACCAGACCAGATAACTTTGTTAATTTCTGCTCCATCTTGGCCTGCTTTTGTAATCCTCACCATGCTAATTAGCCTTAGTTACACACAATTACTATTTACATATTGTTATTTTAGTCATGAAAATGTGTGCTTGTAAACAGAACCTTTAGTAGAGTGCTAATTAAAAGGTATAATATAGTTAAAACTCAAGTTGTAGTGCAGTAACGTCAGTTTGTGCACAATATCGATATGCACAATATTAGCCCTTGATGATAAAGTCACAGATAAATTGAGCTTATTATCTTGTTATTGAATATAATGTAGTAATCAAAGGATGGTGAGATGTAGTTGGAAGCCAATCTAACACATAATAAACATGGTGAGATTAATCCCTTTCTTTAATTAGAGGGAAATTAGGAGAACATATTGTAGAGATATGTGATATGGTCTGCCAATAACAATATTCAAATGTTGCAGAATACACAACTCACAGGAGGGATCACCAAATTAGCGATCCTATTAATGTGTGTTTTAACTGAATGTCGCTACTCATGTAATCTTTTCAGGAATAGAACACACATACCTACTCAAAGCATACAAGTGAATGTACAGCTTTGCTTTGTGGGAAAACAGAAACTGCTAGAAGTGCTGAATGAAAGTCAAAAATATTATTTAGCTATTTATTGAATTATGTATGTTTTCTTCTTGATTTTTCCCCACATTAGAGATGGCTTTTGAAAGCCTCCTTTATTGATGTCTGCGGGTTCCGGTGATGGATAGCTAGCCTCTGATCCCTCCTTCTCAAATTGTTCTCTGGCCACACAAGACCGATATCCCCTCATTAATAAACTTCAGTGATTCATTTCCAGGCCTCCATCTTGCATCCCTTCTGCTGTCGTCTGTTGAAAAGGCATCCTCCTAATTAGTGAACACTGATGGAGGAACCATAATGCCCAGAGACAAAGCCAGGGATCCCTGCACTACTGAGAACAGAAATCCATGCATCTTCACCATTTTACTCATCAAGGCGAATGCCATGCATACTTTTAAGGTACACTACTCAACTGTGTTATAGTGCCAACAGGACCCGTATTTTCTCCCAAACTAACTCTTAGTGCTGTATTATGAAACAACTGTGCATGTATAGTCCACATTGCTGTGGTGGAGGATAGTGAGGTGTCCTGGAGGGAGGGGGGGCATGAGTAGAGAGGGATGTTGGTCACAGGTGCAGGAAGAGCATTTGTCAAAACAGTAATGCTTTTGTAACACTAGATTCAATCACAGACAGAAGAGCGTGTCCCTTTATAATGACAGTACAGTTTCACATGCAAGCAAGCAGGTTTGTAACTCCTTTACAGTGCTAATGTATTTCTGCAACGTTTGATGAACATCACAGAACTTGATATGCTGCTGTGCTCATACGGTATGTGAAGCAAAATGTGTATTTGTACTCAGTAGGGAACCAGTGTCCCACTTTAATCTGACACTTAGTTTCCAAATTCCGCTCTGTGATTCACACACAGTGCCATCTGATGAGGTTGGCATTTATTTTTAATTAGTAAAATGTTCAGTGTTGCTCACTAGTCTAATTATGCGCCATTTGGAGCAAACAGTCTTCTGATAATAATGACCTGATCTCAAGACACAAGTTCAAAACCACTGGGAGTTTCCTAAGTGCTGAAAATGTCAGTGGAAGAAAACAGCATCTGGTTTTAATCAATTTAAACCACAGACTGCATCGTCTCCTTGTATGAAAATGAAGTGAAAGTCTGATATCCCGGACAAAGGATTATTCTAATAGAACGTTACACATATTATTAAAAACCATTGAAAAAGGTCATGGGGACATTTATTTTTAGTAAGTTTTAGTAAGTTTAGAGATACAGTTGTAGATCCCATAACATTTTTTATATTTGCTACTACTCGATCTACTGTAATGTTAATTAAATGCTATTTTCTTTCCTTAAGAAGATTTTATTTATATAAGAATAATAAGGGCATGCCAACTCAGTTGAAGGAAGTTCCTTCATATACAGATACATAACCATTGATATATCCCAGTGTTGTATAATAATGAATAACATACACAATAGAGAAATCCCCTGCATATTTGTGCTACAATGAAATAGCTGGTCATATTCTGAAACAGCACTCCGTTATTTAAATGTGCATTACATACTGCACTTTACATCCTGGTGACTGAAAATGGTTGCTTGTCATTTATGTGAATCAAGCAAATATTACATAAAAATAAAATGTTGTTTAGGAAGCCACATTTAACTCAATATTACAGTACTTTAATGTAAGGAAGTTATACCTAATATTTTCTATCAGTAGTTACTTACAATATATTGTAATATATTGGAAAACTCAGAATACATTCATTCATGCATATATCTCAGATTCATGAATGCTTGTATCCAGACATTGAACTTGTGTTAAATCTGGCTACAATAATATCTCTCAGATTCATGAATGCATGAATCCAGACATTGAACTTGTGTTAAATCTGACTACAATAATATCTCTCAGATTCATGAATGCATGAATTCAGACATTGAACTTTTGTTAAATCTGACTACAATAATATCTCTCAGATTCATGAATGCATGAATTCAGACATTGAACTTGTGTTAAATCTGACTACAATAATATCTCTCAGATTCATGAATGCATGAATTCAGACATTGAAC
>JAODLL010004607.1:0-11031 GCA_026546735.1 Forbesichthys agassizii | reverse complement strand
CTTTCCCCCGCTCCCCCCCCCCCCCTTCCCCCTCATCATCATCCGGTGTCCCAGTCTGTCTCCATCTCCATGATTGGCACCGTGGAGACTTCTAAGTGCTGAAAGTACGAACGAAGATGGATGTAGAGAATGAGAGAGTGCGAAAGACAAGGGGAGGGTGCCTGGGTTTCATTACCTTGTGGTGGGACTCCACTGTGCAGGATGTATAGATGGGACATGCAAGCATGGTGGCGGGGGTTCATTGGCACCTTTGGGGTTAAAAGTTCAGTTAAACTGACAGAGGCATTTGCATTCTGTGTGTGTGTGTGTGTTTTCTTTTCTGATTTGTTGTGATTGTGTAACTAGGAGATGGAATGAAGGCCTGGTTAGGTCTTTAACCGAAGGAGCCTGTATTGTTGTAAAGGCGTGTACTTGGCGGAGTGCTGTGTGCTGTAACTCTGGAGACCCCCCTTCCCCCCCCACAGCATGTGTGAGGGCAGGCCGGACTGAGTCCACGGGGCACATGTTCCTCGTTTGATCGGTTTTCATCAGCCCCCCCCCTGTGCTCTGGTGTTTACTCTGCCCCCACCCCCTGCATCTCTCCCTGCCTTTAACGTTATCTTCCTTTTCTACTCTCTCTCAGATTAGCCTGTTTGTGAGCAGACTCCGGGTTCGTCTCATTGTCGGTCCGTGCCGCGGCCGTCTGCTTGTTTGTGAATGCAAGGGTCGTCTGACCCTGTGTGTGTGTGTGTGTGTGTGTGTGTGTGTGTGTGTGGGGGTGGGTGGGTGGGTGGGTGGGTGGCAACCCCGACCCACCCACGTGATGGCTTGCTCCCAAACCTGAAACGTATTGCAAGACTCATATTGCATTTCCCGCTCGATAGTCGTGGTCAAGGGCATGGGAAACTGGAGCCGCCGCCGCACAGCTCATTGTTAGACTTTTCAAACAACAATAATTATGGATTTCAGGAACTTCCAAGAAATAAGCGTTGTATTTTCACTAGGTTTATATTATTTATTTGGAAAACTCCAGGTGGTGTGATGTGCTCGGTACACCTACACTACCTCAAATGTTCAAAACACAATGGAGAGACTGTGTTTAATTCAATGTAGTGATGATGAATGATGCTAAATATATACTGCTTTATTAGATTGTAATAATGAATAGTTTAACTTGATATGTCTATACAGTGAGTCGTACGTTAAATACCTGGTTAAATATCTTCCCAAAAACCACCCTAAAGTGAAAAATGTAGTCAGACAAACCTAACACATTCAAACCAGTTAGTCAAGAACCTGTGGTTATTACCTCTGAGGCTTGATTGACAATAAGCCGTTCCATTTAACCCAAATGGTTTTTGCGTTGCTTTGTCACCCTTATTGTGTTGTAGCCATAGTTCCCATGGCTTTCCAGCACACTAAACGAAGACAATGAAGATTATTGTTCTTTGTTGATTTGTTTTCTTCTCTTCCCTTTTGCTGTGGCTTTTACAGGGTCAAACTGTGTCTCTGCAGCCTGTGGCCAGGATAGAAGAAGTGTTGTACCACTATCAGCCCCTTTATATCGAAACCTACGGACCCGCTGTGCCAGAATTGGACCAACTGGGCAGACTTGGGTACACACACGCACACGCACACACACACACACACACACACCCACACACACTGTGTGCACGTGTAGCATTGCCAAGTATATGTCAACTAAATGTTTCCATTGAAACACTTGGATAAAAGTGCAGAGATGACGTTCAATGGTTCACTGTAAACGTAGAAAACTGGGACAGAGGTTTTCATTGGAAAAGGCTCTGAATTCTCCACATAGCTGAGGGCATTGCATAGCTCCATGGTTGGGGAGCAGAGAGCCACTGTTGGGGACGTCTTGGGAAGCCTGCCTCACTTCAAATCACTATCCCTTGATTAGCTTGGAGAGAGAGGGAGGGGGGGGGGATAGAAAGAGAGGGAGGGGGAGAAAGAGGGGGTGAGGAGTGAGAGAAGGGGGGAGAGAGGGTGAAATAATAGAGGAGAGAGAGAGAGAAATGGAAACAAACATGCAGGAGTGTCCGGCCGGCTGCAAGCCACCATATTGCCTCTGTCCTCAGAGCAGCAGCGTCCATTAACACGCACAGGAAGTGCTTTCCCCGACAGCCCCTTTGGGCCAATCAATCCGCGACGCCATTGGTCCGGTCCTCACCAAACACAGGCCATCCATCAGAGAGCAGAGCGCCCGGCTGTCTGCTCTGCCACAGGGTTGGGTAGGTTACTTTGTAAATGTAATCAGTTACAGTTTCTAGTTACCAGACTAAAATTATAATTAGTAAATTCATATTTGGATTACCTACATTTAGTAACATAATCAATTACTTTCCATTACTTTTTAAATTACAACACACCTAAACATTAATTTAGTTATTTTTTTATTTAACCTTTATTTAACACATTCTCAATTACAACGGTGACCTGGCCATGACAAAGCGCAAATGTGCAGGACAACATACAGTTACACATAGAATGCAGAGTCCAAAAATACAAAAATATAATATAGTCTGTATAAATACAAACTCTGTACAGTCTATAGTCATTGTCAACATTGTTCTTTGAAATGCCACCCAAAGCAATTTATTGCTTTGGAGTATTATGTTGAGTATTACGTTTATGTTGCTCACGGGATCAGATTAAAGTAGGAATTTCAAATAACGATTGCCATTAATAAGAGAACAGCCTATTGTTTTATACGTTTTTCTTCTGCAAACTTCCTTTATAAATTTGTATGTAGTCCTAGAAGTAATCATCATTTCATCATCATTTTTTAAGAAATACCTGTAATCTGATTACACTATTTTATCTGGTAACTGTAATGGATTACAGTTACTGTTTTTTGCAGCTAGTAGAGCTAACCACAACACCAACACCAAAATCTAGTACCCTAGTGCTTGCGTTAAAAAATGTAGCTCGTTCTATGCCTTTTGTTAATTCTAAATTAATTGAAGAAAAGACAAAGGAGTCATAGAAACATTAACAGGAGAGCAACACGATGCATATTCATCGATTTGCCGTGATTTGGAGGCATCATGTTGAAATGCAAACAGTAAACAGTTTACTTGTTTTTGGGCTGCTGAATAAAAATAAATCTTCTCACTGTTAGTCGGTTTTTGTGTTTTTTATATTGATATTAGGCCTACTCTGCAAGAAAGCCCGATAAGCCTTTACCTATATTTTGATGGGTGGAAACGGCTTTGAATCGCTAGACAAAGTTGTGTTTCAGTTGATAGGAGCGGTCGGTCCAGCGGCTACACAGAGTCAACCAGCGACCTGGTTATTTCTGTTGTTAAGCAGTGTCTCCCACACTCATGAGCGTATATCGCTGCGGTGTAGTTCCAGCTTTAGGAAGGTCTGCTCCTACTGGGCAACGATGGCAAAAAGTGTTTGTTGATTTTTCTGTTCCGGTGGGTTGGTAGAAAAGTACTTTCTACAATACTTGAGCAACTTTAAAAGTGACCTTTTGCCGAGCTTGCAGGTACGAATACATTCATACGATTTGGTGTTCTTCACATAAGGTTCTTTATTCACCTTTTCTACCTACCACCCAATTAAGGGGGACCAGCTTCCCTCAGAATATTGAAGGTGTGTTCAAGTGGAATAGCTGGCCCTTATTTACATTATGTATGCAGTGAAGTGCTGAGGCCTCACATCCTATGGCCAGCCTGATCAATATGCAGATGAAACGCATCTCGCCATTGTTGCCGCATGCTGGAATCTTTGCAGGCTAGTGGGGGGTGGTGGTTGGATTCGGGGGGTGGGGTGGGGGGGTGTCACGGGGTTGTTGGAGAGAGCCGGTGTATCAGCAGTTCAGGGGGTCCTGTAGGGCCGACGCAGGAGAGAGCCATCTCTGCCATCGAGATAAATGAGGCTCAGTTCAGTAAGGAACACCGGTCCCTCTGGCGCAGGCAGCAACACAGACACAAAGACAGAGCCCCCCTGTACTGACAGACCACAACTCCCAAAATGCAGTGTGCTCCGTGCAGTGTGTAAAAACAAGAAATACCGCTGACACTTCTGCCCAGTTGGCGTTTTGCAATTTAGCTAGGTTTGTGGTTTTTTTGTGTGTGTGTGTGTGTGTGTGTGTTTACACATGTCTGGTGCGCAACACACACACACAGTCCCTTTAAACCACTACACGTGTACTGTTATGCACATTCTCCTTCACCCACCCACCCCCCTTATTCCAGCCCCAGGTGATTGGCCTCAGCAGGTCTTGCTGAACGTGGTGAGAGACAGTGAGAATACAGACAAACCCGGGCAGGGTGGACTGGTTCTCTGGGGTACGGAGTCTGTGGAGATCCCCGGCTCTCTGACCTGTGGAGGAAGCGTGCGTGTTAGTGTGTGGGTGCGTGCCTGGGTGTGGGGGGAGGGGAATGTGTGTGTGTGTGTGTGTGTATGTGTGGTGGGGGTGGATGTAAAGGGCCAGGTGCTTTTTAAACCAGGGTCGTTTGTCTTGGTCAAGGTCCACAGTGACGGCAGCGCCATTGGTGATTTGTCTCGGACATGAGCTGGAGCCCGGGCAAGGAGCCCCGGGAAGGGAGTGGAGGGGGGGGGGGTTGGTATCTGCACAGAACGTCCAGTCAACATGGGACTTACCGGAGCTGTGCTTTTAGTTTCAACTCAGTCTATCCACAGTCTTTCACGCCTTGTCCCTTTGCCCCCCAAAAGAACCGCAGGAGTGTTGCACGGCTGCCAGGAAACATTATGGCCACGCCCCCTCTCTCTCTCTCTCTCTCTCTCTCTCTCTTTCTCTCTCTCTCTCTCTCTCTCTCTCTCGGGGCGTACCTGAATAAATATGGGCTGAGCCAAGCTCTTATTAAAGACAGCTGCCTCAATACTGGAGAGGAGAAAAGGCTGCATGTTCGGGCAACCGGGGCCTCCAAAAGTGTCCGTTTAGCTCACAGCTACACCTCCACCTTACACACATGCACGCACGCACACAAACACACACGCTGATGTCACAATTTCCGTCCCCAGGCTCACATAGGTGTGAGTGATTTACCACAGAGGATAGCAACCCTGACAGTGTGAGGTTTGTCTAATGGCAGAGCCTCACAGTCCATCTAGGTGACTGACACTTCCCCAGGACCGTGCGAGTGGCAGCGTGCGCTGTAGGAACCAGAGTGCTGGTGACTGTGGTCCGCCCCTCGACTGAAGCTTTAATATACAAGTTACATTTCAAAGGAAGAATTCCTCACATGCTGTCTGTTTAGCTATGCATATTTGAAAGCAGAATTTTATGTTAACATGAATACGAGGATAATTGTCGTGGCAGGGATAATCGATGAGTCTTAAGAGGAAGCTGTGATGACGCTGATCCCCTTCTAACCCCAAATTAGTTGTGACCTGAGTGTAAGAGGTTGTGTACATTTGAACATATGCTACTGCCCGTGTCACATATGTCTTGGTTACGAGAGGCTCCCGTTTGTTTGAACTTGTAAATATACGTTTTGTTTGTCTGTACAGATGAGCATCTGTGATTGTAGTTTGTTTTCTACACAGCTTCTCTTTAAGATCTTACTGCGTAGGCGATGAAAGATGACTGGGATCTTGGACAAAGACACATCATATGGGAAGGGGGGGGTGAGAGAAATTTGCTGTGGAGCACTCAAGAATTCAACAGAAACCTCAAGTGCTGACAATGAAAGCTAAAAAGAACAGTTGTTTGTGTTGGCACAGGTCGCCCTGAAATTAGTCCATCTCTGTCTGACAAGGGTTGCTCAACTTGCTTTGCCAAATGCCAGTGCATTTTTTTTTTTTATTTATAAAAGGAATTGCCTCCTCCCCCATCCCGCATGGATCACTATAATTGGTGGAAAATGTGATTTTTATTTTCCTATGTAAGGTCGAGGAGCATTTGTCAAGCATCTTTCATCGTAGGGCTGAAGAGTAGCAGCTGAATGAACAGGGTGTTTAGTCTGGAACCTTCTCCCCTGGGGACATACTTCTTCACACCAGGAAGTAACCCTGTGAGAATTTCCCCTGCCCAACGTAGATCACTGTAGCTTGGGATGAGGACTTAACATGTAGAGCAGGGCTTTCTGACCCTTGACCCTCAAATATAACCACTTCATTGCCCAGCAACCCTCTTGCATGCACATGCACACGTGTCTATTTCACTCCATTTTTTTGGGGGGGGGGAATTGAATCAATTCCATATGCGCATTATAAATGTGACAGTTGGTATAGTATGTTGTTCATGTTTTCTATGATAGGACCACTGTGCTGTATTGCAACCATAGTGATGTCACTAACGTTTCAACAGATTTTGCAGTATAGTCCCTTTAAACAAACACATTTGTATTGGCACATAATAATAGCTACATTAAATAACTTTGTAGTTCTTAAACAAAATTTTGACTATCTCTGTTTTAGTGAACACGGTTAACTTGAACCTCTCCTATCCACTTCTCATGTCTGTACATTACATTTCAATGCATGGACGTTGTACACACACACGCACGTTATACACACATACATATATATCAGTCTCGCACACACTTTTTTCCAAGGTGTGCTATTGAGTTGGGGCCTGGCTAGGAGCCATGGGTTAATGGATCTCTGAGTGGTGATCTCCTTAGGCATTGGTCCTTCAGCTCTTTACCCATCACTACAATCCCTGTTTGTAGATTGCGTGTGTGTTTATTTAAGTGTTTTTGTCGTGTGTGTGTGTGTGCACGCGCGTGTGTGCGTGCGCGCGTGTGTGTGTGTGTGTGAGAGAGAGAGAGCTGTTAAGTGATTAGGCAAGATCCATAGCAGTAGCAGTCCTACCAGTAGACAGCCAGGCTCTCCCTTCACTGTTGGCTTTAGGCAGTATACCACTGCAGGAACCACCCCTGTAAGACCTCTTTTCAGGGCTGTTTTTGGGGGTGACATATGTAGCTACTACTTCTGAGCAGCCCTAAAAAAACAGTGTTAAGGCTTGATGCTTATTGGTTAAACACAACGAGTGGAACAGTAATAATGGCAAGAACAAGTGCCGTTATTGCTGTTAATGCCATTACGTGCCTATTATCTAGAAAATCTCTGCTGCTGGAGAAATATGTAATGATTTGATGTCGCAGTGGAAGAGCCAAGGCAGTGCTGTTGGTCCCTCTGCTTCGAAACTTCTGTAAAACCCTACAGAGTTGACCTCACTGAATGTTTTTAAAAGTACGGTTATATGGCTGTACATATTTTTGTGATTAATTTTACACCTGTTTGATCTATGATGATTTGATTATGATTACGGAAAAATATGATTGAATGGTCTTTATTAATATATTTGTATTTATTTCAGAATTTTATAATTTATTTTTATTGGAAATTATTGTGTTTTTATGTCTGAAACAGTTGGTTCTGCTGCTGTATCAACCAGGATGCATTTGTTAAGGAGGATTTTAATCTTTAATCTGGTTAAATACATTTGAATATTATTATAAAAATGGTAATAGCTGATTGTGGGGGGCCGTTCCTGTGAACATTGATGCCACTTGGGAAGTGTCCAGAGTTCCTACAGTAGAAGATTCCCTTTCTCTGCCTTTGGATTCCCAGGTCTGGCTCAGCATCTGTCCAGCTGGGGCCTAGCTGGGCCAGAACCCCACTAGCCTGCTCCCCTGGGTCTGACCCTGGGAGTCGGGGAGAAAACCTAAATTGTCCCTTGCTGATCTCGCTGTTCTGCTGTCAGTAAGCCACAGTGTACAAGGTTCAGAATGCATAGAAGTCATAAATTTGGTACATTTCTTTCTCTTCGCCTCGCTGTTTGGAGATTCTGAAGCCGTCCATTTCTCTGTCCTGAAATGCGAAGTAAATGCTGAAGTCTGGGATTTATTGGACGCAGGCCACTCCAAATGGCTTATCTTTTTTTCTTTCATATAGAAATAACTCAATGACTTTACCATGCGGCCCTGGTGCTCTGATCCTTGCAGAGAGCATATCCATTGATACGCCAGGGGTCTTACTGGTGCTGTAGGCACGGCTGGGGGAGGGGGAGAGGGTCAAAGGTCATTGACTATGGTGACCAGGGGAGCAGCGCTGGGATGGCGGAGTGCTGACAAGGGAGGCTGTCGGCAGCAGAGCGATGGGGACCTTGTCCACAGGGTCTTCTGCACGCGAGGCCCCAAATAGCCACATTGACATCGAGGCTTTTATGTTATGAGCCTGAAGGAGTTGGAGGCGCCATCTAGCATGACCTCAGATGAACTCCCTCGAGAGCAGCCGTCTTTGATCTCCTTCTGCTTTTGAGATGATGTCTCACGACGTGTGTTTTGCTTTCATTCATCCAAGCAGTGTGCATGCCAGGGAATACCATTTCTCCAGCATAGCCATAGTTCAGGCAGGCCATGAACTAATCTCAATGGTCAGCTGATCACAATCAGCTCACTGCCCAGCTGATCACGGCAAAGCATAGGAGTGGCCAATCTAGTCAGGGCGCTTATTTAAGCGTCCTTAGCCGACACCCATTCTTAGCGCTTCCTCCGCGATCTTTTTTGCATCCCACCTCCTCCTGCAATGCTGTGTTTGACTTACTCGTCGTCACGGTGTCAATGTCATTGGTGCTCGCTCTGTTCTGTACCCTATGGGGGGGTCTTTTTGCTGCTCAGGGCAGGGAGCTCCCGGAACAGAGCCATACCTCCAAATATAAATAACTTTATATTTTAATTTTCGGCTGAACTCGGCATGTCTGATATCTGATACCCTTCATTCTCTGACACTTCACAATCATCACGCGTGTTTCAGTGTCGCGTGTCGCTGCATGAACCAGTTAACCATAGACTACATGGAGACTGCTTCTCTGGGCCATTTTGAACTCCTCTGTTGCTTGCATCAACAGAGTGGGGCTGTGGAGCTCACAGATTTCACATTTTGCATACGCAAAAGAGAATGCCATTGAGGGGCAGCTTGTGCCTCAAAGCACCGCCATTTGACTTGCAAACACGTCTTTTGTCAACAGCTTGTACCGACTTCACTGCCCCGATATGATTCCAGGTCGTCCTAGCCACCGATTCTCCTTCTTTATTACTAGCCAGAATAGAAACAGAGTGATGTGTAGCCACTGTACACAGTAGTGTACCAACCCCCCACCCAAGCCATTATCCTGTATGTCTCAGTCAACAGACCATTAACAGTCTGCTGAGGCCAAATCCCTATTGTTTCCCCCGCCCATAGATCTGTACAAATATTGATCTTGTGTTGTCGGAGTGCCAGTCACAACATGCACGTACTGTATCTGACCGTAGTCGGTCTTTATTTGCTTGTCTGTTGTGATGTGGGCGTTGGGGTCGCAGTAAGTTTTAAAAAAAATGTTATTATTGTTTCTTAACTCGTGATAATGATGTATATTACCCTGTGCTGCTGCATCCAACCAGCATTTCTCCTACGGGGGATTAATAAAGGAACATCTTATCTTAAGGAACACCTAATCTTATCTTACATGTGTGGCCGTGGTCATCAGCTATAGCTATGGTTCCTCCCTCATCGTTGTGTTGAGCAATGCTGGTCCTCTAAACACCAGGGCCTTCTACGGCCTGGTGGCAGCAGCAGACCCACCTGTGGTGGGGTCTGAGGTGAAGGTGTCTTCCTCCTGGGTGTGGTAGCAGCATGCCCCTCCAGTGTATTTGTGTCCCGGACCCTCGGGTGACTGGGGGTCCACCACCACTGCACAGCGAGGCGATGCCCCCTGGCTATTTATACGTTAACGCGAACTAATCACCGCAGTGGGCGTGCAACGAGGCCACGCTGCGTTCAGCCTTCGGCGCACGCGCATTTTTTGACGTCGAGCACGGCGGTGTTGGCGACGTTTGCATACCCAGCCCTATTTATTTATTTATCTATTTATTTGCTGTTTAGCACGCAAATCACGGGTACACTGGGACTTTGCCCCTCTCCTCTCCTCCCTACCCCCGAGGCAGAGTTCCCGGTGATGTACAGGCAGATTAGCCGGCTCATTTTCCCCTCTTTAAGAGCCGGCGAAGGAAAACAAACTCCCGTCATCTGGGGCTGTCGGACTGTGGGGACTTATAAGAAGGCTCTCTCTCCGCTATGATGTATGTATGAATGAACCCGCCCCCCCCCGCTCCCGCCTTTGTGTTATTCCGTTCTGTCTTCCACTCCTTCCCCTCCCTCTCCCTAATTGAAATCCCCTCCGCCTGTCTCCCTCCAGTGAGCGAGATGCGGCCGTAACTGATACCTGCGGAGGGCCAATCCTCCCAGGGGAACCTCTTATTCTTTCACAGGGCACGCCAGGGTCCTGTTCCCAACATGTCACCAGCACGGCTCCCGGCTCCCTTTACACTGTGCGTGTGTGTGTGTGCGCGTGTGCGCTCTATGGGTGTGTCTTGCACCGCCAGTCATTCCCTGAACATATGCCCGTCTATTGTTTACGGCCCCATTTGGTTAACGCTGACACTGATGTCATGTCATTACCACGCCTCTCTAGTCCAACTTCATTCACCTCTGCTCTCCAGGGGAGCGAGTTGTAATCGCACAGCTCCGAGGATGGATGGATGGATGGATGGATGGATCGATCGATCGATCGATCGATCTCTGTGGGAGGGGGAGAGAAGGAGGATTGGCGGTGTGATGGCTCTTTAAGTCAGACACTGTTGTTAGGTGTTATGGTAGCTGCGGCAGTCTGTCAGCCAACCTCTACTGCCCCCATCAGGCCAGACAGAGGAGGTGCTGGACTTTTTGCATCAAGGGAGCTTCAGGGGGAGAAGATTGAAGCTCAGACAAGCAAGAGTCCATACAATAGGGCCTTATGGTGTAGCCACCGCTAGCGTGCCGTGAATACACAGAGCAGTGAAGCTCGGCAGCAGCCCCGGCAACTGATTACCAACAAGTTGTGTCCTTAAAGACAGCTTGCAGATTGTCAATCACTCTAAACGAGTATGTATTTCTATAAGCGTTCATGTCAAATGACACCCAATGCTCGTGTTAACACTCTAAACATGCTCTCCCCTTTAACAAAGTGTTAATGATACCCCCCCCTCTCTCTCTCTCTCTCTCTCTCTCTCTCTCTCTCTCTCTCTCTCT
>JAODLL010004606.1:0-11031 GCA_026546735.1 Forbesichthys agassizii | reverse complement strand
CTTGCGTCCGTTGGAAATGAATTGGAACGTGCCTCTTTGCGAGCTGAACACGTCGGCGGTGTGAATGCAGGGTAACAGTAGCCTATCTTTAGTTGTATTATATAGAATACTATACTTCTATGGTTGTATTATAGTCCTACATATGTAGTCTTGTCTTGCATACCAAGTGTTTTGAGCACATAAATATTTGCAGCATTTTCCAAGATTGTATACATTGCATTTGAATCTCTCTATCGACAAACACTGATACTGTAGGCTATACTGTAAGGAATATAATACATATAGTATTATATTCCTTACAGTATAGCCTACAGTATCAGTGTTTGTCGATTTGTAGCCAAATAAAGGAGACTGACATAGTATATTATCTTGAGTTGTATTATAGGCCTACATGTACTGTATGTTGTAGGCCCTGTACCAACTGTTTTGGTGGACTAGACTGTGTCTAGCTGTGTAAGTAAAGTAGACTCAGTATTATATAATGCTGTTCACAATGTTTACCAGGGTGATAGTAATAAGAATACAGTTAATATTAACAATTGGAATTACTCAAAATTGTTCCTGCGTGATACATTTTTACATTTTGAGCACCTGCCCCTGTGGAACTCACTGCACGGGCCTGCTTTATTTTACAGGGAAACTATTAGTCACAGGGCAAATGTGCATACATATGGTAAAAATATTAGAATACCAATATTGAAAACTGAATACCTACCTATCAAGTATTCTGGTCCAGCCCTACTTTAAACCTATAAATCAATTAATCAATCTTTATTTATATAGCACTTTTCATACAAATTCATGTAACATTAAGTGCTTCACACTGTCATTAAAAACAATACAAAATGAGTAAAAACAATACAATATATAAAAAATAAAGTAATTCCACCACTCATGTTACACTCATCATAAATGTGTTTACTTTGTTTCTATTTTATTTTCAGCTGTATAGTGTTCTTTGCATCTAATTAACATAATACTGTCACAATACATAATGAACTTTCAGTGACTTCCATTGTTTCTCAAATAATGGAAAGCTGGTTGTAATATTTTCTGAAATGTCTTCGACTTAAAACATTAAGTGCTACTGAACTAGTGCTAAACCTTCAAAGTCCTCATCTCTATCTGTTCTCTACTGCTGACAGTGCTGAAGGCAGGCTGCTACATCACTTAACATGCACCTCTTAACAGGGCTGGGGAGCAGAGTACCACCGTCAGGATGTCACTAGCACCCCTTGCTGGATAGAGGTGCATCTGCATGGCCCCCTCCAGTGGCTGGACAAGGTGCTGACACAAATGGGCTCACCTCTCAACCCTATATCTTCTGTGTCCTAATGATGAGCTTGGGAGGTTCTTACCGGTTCTTTCTTTACGGTTATTTTTCAGCTTTTTTTTTCTGGTTATTTTCTAATTTAAGGTGGTCTTAATGGCTGAACTGTTTACACTTAACTGTGGGAGGGGATATTGAACTCTGGCTAGAGACACTATGTGCCAGAATCCTGCTGTTTAAAGACTTAACAAAACACCTGGAGAGAGAGGACTATCCCAAGTCGCATCTAGAGACACAACGCCACACCACCAATGCAAACATCTAATAAGGGCATGGTTGTCCAGCACGCATCTGGAGACGTTTGGTTAGAAGCATTATGTTGTATCTGTTTTTACAAATTATTTTCTGTTGTGTAGATTTTCAATGACCCTTGTTTATCACTAATTTGCCTTATGTCAGACAACTTGGAATTGTACCCCCCCCCCCCCCCCTCATTGTTATTTGTCAGATATTTACAAATAAGGTATAGATTATGCAAATATGTTTACTATTAGGCTCAAATATAGCAAATGCTTCTTTTTTTTATTGCTTCTAGCCCTCTACTGCTAGAATGAAACACTGAGCTACAGCCTTTTAATAATATATGTATGCCAACCTGATGGTCTATGATATGGGAGATCAATCACTGAACAAGTTTAACATGCCATAAGCTAACACAACATTTTGAATGTTAACATCTATTACAATAGAGGTAGTCATTTGTGAGGTCGTCTAAAAATGTACCTGTATTTACTGATTCACATTTGTACTATGGAGTTAAGAGTGACTGTATTTTCCATACTGTTAACAAGTGTGCACTCATTTTGTGGAGGCATGTCAAATTTGCTGTGGGTACATTATCATTATGTCAATATATATTTACTTCATTAGCACAATAAAATAGGTTATTTGGTATTATTTGTCTTTGCAAATTCTTTACAGTGCACTGTTTGGCTATTGAGAGTGCTAAGTTGGCTTTAAAGGGTGTCATGACATGCAACAGAATAGTATGGCAATGAAGTAGATAGTGGTTTTTTTTCTATTTAAAAAAAATGGCGTTTCATTTTATTTTTAAACTAACCCCATAAGATATTTACAGTCTGTGTAGTTAAACAAAATTACAGTGACAACTCGTTTTATTTGAATCAAAACATGGTGTAATATGTCATGATCGTGTCATCAACATTAGTGCCATTGCCACTAAGCAAAGATGATTTACTTGACCACTTTCTATTGGTCCACGTCGGTATTCACCGTAACTCTTATAAAATTGCGCGATTCAACCTGTAAGTTATACATTCTTTCAAACCAAACATACCCAAAAGTAAATGTGGAGGCTTCGCCGTCCTTTACCCGAAAAGTGTGCAATTGACCAATACACGAAAACGCTGTATCAAGCAATTATTTGACAAAAGCACGCCAAGCAATTAAGCGTAACTATACTGGGAAATGTGCATGCGAACAATACGCCCAGCAGCAGGATGTGAGGTGGCTACTTTAAGCAGCGAGCCAAAGATAAACACGTAGTCAGACGGGCAGGAACGACGAGAATAAATGTCACGAAAAGGGCTATCTTGAATAAACGAAATGGAATAACTAAGTATCATTTGTTTATAAACACTCGAGGAAACGGCTACTTGCATTCCGCTAAGAAGGAAGTCTTGCGTGTTGGGTGAGTCCACTCTTACAGTCTACCTGGCAGGCTAACGCTAATAGCAGCTAACACATATGCTAGGTGGCAACGCTGATAATATACAATAATAACCGATTGTTTAACATGTTACACAGTAACCTTATTGCTACATTAGTCTGTACGTTGACTGGCTGTCATAAGGTTACAGTAGCTACCTGTCGACTGTACACTTTTTGCAAGAAGCTAAGATACCGTAGAAGATATGTTCGCTAAAGTCTAATTGCAAATAACGTTGACTCTTGGTAATCATAAATCAATTATTTTTATCAGGGAAATGTGACATTTAAATATTAGGAAATTGCTCAAATTTAGCTTTACAATACCAATATGGTTACCGTACCATATACATCACGTTGAACTTGATGTATACTGTATTCTCTATGTTGTCCGCCGTTTCCCCCACTGCCCCTACCTATAGTTTCTGTAGCAGAAGCCATAATGGTGCGAGCGGCCTTAGTGACAGCTACCAGTCTTGCACTGACTGGAGCAGTAGTGGCGCATGCCTACCTCCTCAAACACCAGTTCTACCCAACGGTCGTTTATCTTACTAAGAGCAGTCCCAGCATGGCGGTGAGTAATGGTGTGCATGTGGCACTGATGACCACATAAAACAAACACACACAGACAGGTAGCCAGCCAGTGTTGCGTATACAGTCAGTGATCTCTCATGCAAGTTAATTCCAAGAATCAACAATAAAACTTCATTAAAATCATATATTCTATTAACAACTACTTGTATAGAATCATTATCAAATTAATGATGTCCCTATTGTGTTATATTTGTGTTGTAACATGGAGAGCGCTTCACAAACACATACACTTTACTATGGACACGTGTGCATGTCTGGAAGTGAAACTGAAAAGCCACGGTGAGGTTTTCATGTCTTTTTTGGCTGGCAGGTGTTATACATCCAGGCCTTCGTGTTGGTGTTCTTGCTCGGAAAGTTCATGAGGAAAGTCTTCTTTGGGCAGCTGAGGGCTGCAGAAATGGAGGTAGAGTTCTCAATTATCATTTCTTATTTCCTTTTATTTTGTTGCTGCTGCTGCCCCAAATGTAATTTGATCAGCAATGTATTGTTGCTTTTACAAGTGTTCCAATGTTTTCTGTCCTTGTATATGCTTTGAGATATTTTTTTGATGTATTGTAAAATATTTATTTGTTCAGATTAGACTTTGTGCTTTAGGAATTTTACAGGAAGGCGGGGAGGAAAAAACACATTGTACAATTGTATTAGTAATGCTGAAATGTACACAAACATAAGATTTTCAGTCAGTTCAATCATGCTGCTGTCCATGCTATCAATTTTCCAATTTGAATGATTTTATTCACCCCTAGATTATTTTGGCATATCTTCTATTAAGTATGTTTCTCTCACCCTTTGTCCTCAGCATCTGATAGAGCGCTCCTGGTATGCTGTGACTGAGACGTGCCTGGCCTTCACTGTGTTCAGGGATGACTTCTCCCCTCGCTTTGTGGCCCTCTTCACCTTGCTGCTATTTCTGAAGTGTTTCCACTGGCTGGCGGAGGACCGAGTGGACTTTGTGAGTGACATGTGTTTTCTTTATTTGAATTCATCTTCAGCAACATCATACACGCCTCACTTAATATAAGATTGTGCACCACTATTCAATGTACACGTTTGTCAGCCTGAGGTAGAGGATGTAGTTGTTTTGAATTTGCAGTATCCTTGAATAACAGAAAAACATGTGTTCAAAATTAGAATTGTACATTTAATTAAGTTGTTACTGTGTTTATGTAATGGTGCCAGTGCACTTTCCTGTGCCTTTTTGAAAGCAAGGGGTTAGTCCATACTTGGATGCTTATGAGTGACTGAACATCAAGCTATTAATGAATCTGTCTTATCTCTCTTTGCTCTCTAGATGGAAAGGAGCCCAAACATATCTTGGGTTTTCCACTTTAGAGTGCTATGTGAGTACCCAAACATAAGACAATATTTGAAAAGGCCCTAATTCTTTGTCCAGTCTTTAAAATGCCGGAGATGTTAAATGTGGACTTGTTTGTGTTATTCTGTTACTGCTGGTATTTTTATTTATTATAGTTTTTTTTTGGTTTGTTCTTATCAAATGCAAATGTGCAAATGCAGCCAGATCAGATACGTTTTTACCATTTGATGCTTTTGCATAATTTGTGCTTATGAAACAGCCTTTTTGCTAAACATAACTATATGCAAATAGGGGAATCTTTGCCTTGGCCAAAATGCAGTTAACCAAAACAGTTATTTTAAGTGATCCAGGCTAACTGATATTAATAACTTTATTATCCAAAATTCTTTTAGTATTTCTGGTTTGACCACGGCTAGTAGAGTGTTAAGTCTACTAATCAAACATGTTGATGGAACACTATAACATTTCCTGAGTATAATTTTGTAAGACTTTTTAAAAGAGAGATATAATTTGTGTAGTGCAGTGCGATCAATGACTTCTGAAAATGAGGTACCCAGACCCACTGTTTGATCTGTCAGAGACTCCAGCAGCTGTAATTTTTCTAAACAATATCTGAGGATTTCTTGGGAGTGCTGAATATGCTTGTTTGTTTTCGGTGAATGATAAGACCCTTGATTTGTTGATTTGTAGCTGTAGAGGCTACAGGCCAGGCATGTTGAATGAATGCTGGATAAACACTGCTATTGTGTTGTCTCTTCTCCTCAGCTCTCATTGGACTTCTTGGAGTCCTAGACTTGCTGTTTGTCAATCACGCCTGTCACAGCATCATCACACGAGGAGCCTCAGTCCAGTTGGTCTTTGGCTTTGAGGTGTGTGTTATACCTCATTTGGTTTCATTTGTCTCTCTCTCTCTCTCTCTCTCTCTCTCTCTCTCTTTCTCTCTCTCTCTCTCTCTCTGATCTGCACACTTGAGAGCCCAAGGCTTATGGGCAACTTAGGCTGTGACATGTCATCATATTAATATCTCCAATGCAAAAGTTATAGTGTTAATTGTTTATAGGTTTTGACATACATTGTGTAGACTAGCATTTCAGTTACTAACAAAAGATCTGCTCCAGTATGCCATCCTGTTAACCATGGTGCTGACCACCTTCATCAAGTACCTACTTCACACCGTCGACTTGCAGAGTGACAACCCCTGGGACAACAAGGCCGTGTACATGTTGTACACAGAGCTGTTCACGGGTACGTGTGGCTAGGGATGCAGCGATTAACCATTTTCACTATTAACCTGGATTAAAAACGCCATGGTTTTATAACAATGTTTTCTTTCCTCACTTTCAAAATGAGGACAGTGAGGACAATCAAACCAATATTGCCAGGCGCAATCTGCCGATTGCAGATGGAACAAATGCAAAGTTATACTATATTTTCTCAGACCGTCAACAAAGTACACTGTAGTGGAGAATGGATTATTTGATTCTTCGATTCTGTTAACTGAATATCTATATGTAATACAGCTATATTGTCTACACAAACAAGTGACATCAAAATGCAATTATAAAAAATTCTGGGTAATTTCTGGGAGATGCAAACTATGTTTAAGATTTTCTGGAAGTTTATCCTTTAAATATATTACACCAGAACCTCTTTAGTTGGGATTGGGATGGTCTGTTGAACCCTCTGAATATAGGGGGTCGCCTGCATCTCCATTAACATTTTCCCACATAGATTAGTAGCAATGTATTTTTCCAGACTGAGGAAACACTCAATGAAGTAGCAGTGAGTTAAGAGCTGGGCTATTTGCAGTAAAGCAGGAGAAAGGGCATTCAATCGCTTTACAAAATGGCATTGCTAGTGTTGTGAAATTCATGCATAATAATCTAGAAACCATGACGATTCCTCAGACTATAATCGTACCATCAAAATTTCTAATCGTTGCATCCCTACGTGTGGCCCGCCGGTCTACTGTAAGCCACACAGCAGAACACAGGGCCTGTCTTACCAGCATTCTGCTCTGCTTGTCTTGCAGGTTTCATCAAAGTGCTCCTCTACATGGCCTTCATGACCATAATGATCAAGGTCCACACATTCCCCCTGTTTGCCATTCGGCCCATGTACCTGGCTATGAGGTGAGCCACAGCCTCTTGTGTTCCTCATTGAAAACACTAATGTTTTCAATGCTTTGATGGTCAGAAAGTGTAGTGCTTTTATCTTGGTTATCGTGGTTGTAACAGAATAATAAGCTAGTGCAGCTTTAGGCTCCTTGATATAGCTTAAGACAATATTCAGTTATTCCTGAAACGGCACGTGTCTACATGCTGTGACAAAGTGTTTTTATGAAAAATGATACAAGTCCATTATTTGTAATAAATAGCTATAATAACTACTATAGCAGTTGGAAAAATACATATTGTGTGCTGTTCATCTCAGACAATTCAAGAAAGCTGTAACGGATGCCATCATGTCTCGAAGGGCCATCCGCAACATGAATACACTGTAAGTAAGGTTATGGATCTGATATGCTCAATCTAATTGATGCCTTTGTAACCCTTTATGTCTGCCTCATTCATGATTTGGTCAAACAGAAGCCACAACCTGAAAGACATTCATTGCTTGTTTTGCCTAGATACCCAGATGCAACTCCTGAAGACCTGCAGGCCTCTGACAACGTATGCATTATCTGTCGAGAGGAAATGGTCACCGGAGCCAAGAAGCTTCCTTGTAATCACATTTTCCACTCCAGGTAAATCCAGAAAAGCTGCATTCCATTTGACCACAAAGCTTTTCCACTGTAGTCGGTGTTGACCTGTTGAGGAAGTGTTTAGTTGAAAGTGCCCGAGTAGCAGGGAAAACTATGCCACCATATGTTTCTGTTCAGCGTTGATGTCTTTGATGTTGATGGACATTGCCCCCTTTCCTCCCCAGCTGCCTGCGCTCCTGGTTCCAGAGACAGCAGACGTGCCCCACCTGTCGTATGGATGTTCTCCGAGCATCCAACCCCAACCAGACTCCTGCCACACCTCAAGTCCCACCTCCGGCCCAAGCAGCCCCTGCCAATGCTGCAGCAGCCCCTCCCGCCAATGGTGAGAGCATTGGATGTCAGATGTTGGTTCATGAATGGGTTCACGGTGTATCAACGCACTGGAACTGCAGTCCCTCAGTCCAAATCAAAACTTTTTTTGTTTTGCTGTTCCCATTACCTGTTAAATGTGGCACGTATCAGATTCTAGTGTGAACTGACCACGGTGCTGAAGTGACCTGCATGCGCAAACAAACAGTCAAATGCTGCGCTCTGTGTCGAATGAAAGTAAGCATTGACTTAGAGCGGTTGACGTGCGGTGGAAGCCAGTGAATTTGTACAGAAAGACCAATAGACTACTGTTGTAGGTAGGGTTGGGTACCGACTCTGTACTTTTAAGAGTACCAATTGAAATAAAATCTTTTGGTACCTTAAAGCACGTAAAGAGAGAAACGCGAGCACGATTACATCATCCCTCCACAGCCTGCAGCTTGTTAAATGTTCAACACAATCACGGCTACGAGGAGCCAAAAGAAAAAACAGGTTAACCTTTTTTCTGTACTTTACTCCCACTTGACATGGAGGGTTACATTCATCCAGGGCTGGCTGCAGGAGTTTCGATTAAAAAAAAAAAAAAAAAAGTTCTGGCCTATTTATAGATTGCTACATTTTTCCTGTGCCTTTGAGGCTAAAGGAGTTTTCAGTATTTAGTCTTCATGCTCAATGGTTAAATAGCTTTTTATTTTAGCACGTTACGCATCTATTTATCATTCTGGAAGTGAAGCGGAATATGCGCGATCCCATCAACATCGCTTCCAGATCTCAGCAAACCATTGTCGGGTGTTTGTGTAAAACATTACGTAGTTGCAGTTGAGACTGGAGTAGTGAGATAAACAGACCGCTGTAGAAGCGGACACTGCAAACTCTTGCGGCGGTATTATAGAGCTAACCTGACATGCCAGAGGAATTTTTCTCACAAGTCATGGCGAAATTAATACAAAGCTCGCGAGATCAGGATGGTCTCGCAAGGCTATGATAGAGCAGGAATTAGGTCACATGTCTCCGGTGTCAGATCAAACTAGGCCTATTGTTTATAGCGGCAATACTTACAACGTCCTCATTTCAGATTAAACCCTGTAGGCTAAAACTACAATTAATGTCACTATGAAAGTGTGCATTGCTAATGTATTTCTGCTTCGGAGAACATGGTTCATACACAGGGTAGACCGCTAACAGGGTAGGGAGTGATCGAGAAACCTGAGGTAGGCACAGTTCAGCCTTACATTAGGCTGTAGACTAAAGCAGAACTCCTAAAACACGTTGAGTCAGTCAGGCCATTTTTTTCCCTAGGTTAAATTAATTAAAATTAATATTATTACAGAAAGTAAAGTACCGAAAAAGGTATCGTTTAGGTACCGGTACTGAATTTGAGGTACCGGCACCGGTATCGATTTTAAATGTGACCGGTACCCAACCATAGTTGTAGGCTACTAAAGCTGTTACACTCATATGGAATAATTTCTCCACCAGGCATGATGCACATTGCCTGCAGACTGCCATTGGATTGCATCTGTTTGTAGACCTTTTTCATTCTGCGTTTAGCGTGTGCATTGATACGTTTGCCAAGTCAGACATAGGGCTATTGCTCAAATTGTGGGGCAAGGAAGTGGGGTTAAAAACCATGCAAAAAGTTTTCTTTTAATTTATTTGTATTTATGCTTCTACAATTTAGGCTACTCTATTTCTGCTCCACGAGGCAGCAAATATTGCCTATGCCTCGTGTTCAGTATCCAAACACTCATTATTTAACATGGGGGTGGCCGATGATCCGCTCCACGTAGTATTGTGTGCAATGGTTTTATCACGTCACTGACTATTCAGTGACTACTTCCTTATTTAGCCTACTGTATGTTCACTTGCTAATAGGACGACAACTTCTCTCGCTCAGAGGTAACAAATGTCGACTAACAATGGCCATGAGTGAGCCTGATTACGCTAGTGAAGTCACACAGTGAATGTCTATCTAGAGCAGGGGTGGGCAATTATTTTCACTTGGGGGCCACATTGAAGATATCAGAACTTCGCGGGCCACTTTTTTAACCAACATGCTAAAACATTTTAAAATAAAACACAAAATAGCTAACTTTGTTAACTTGCACAATAGGCTATTCATGTGCAACACCATTTTCAGTAAATAAAGTAACATTCTGCAGAGCTCGTCAAGTAATTTGATGTTGTATTAATTTTTTTAAATGTTTTATGTATCGGGCGGGCTGGGTGGAATGTCTTAAAGGGGCCGCAGCCGCCCCCCGGGCCTGACTTTGCCTAGGTCTGATCTAGAGTGAGGTCAGTCGCATGAATTCTGATTTGACTGTTCACTGATTTAAATTAATCAGATATGTATCTGAGTTTGTACCACATATAAAATTGGCCCATATCTGATTAGAAGATGTCAGATTCCATGTGATTTGTCCCACCCCCACACATCCATTGCTAGTACAAGACTCAAATCCATACATGCAAAGGAAGGCAAGACATTTTAACACTTTCAGTAAACCTCACCGGATGGTTGTAAAAGTGTATGTTTTGCTATCGTCACTGCATGTGACTTATTTTGTAGTAAATTATATCTCTTTGTGACCCAGCAACTCAGTAAAAATAGCCTAACTAAAGCAATCCATTCATTCAAATGGAGTCAAGTTTGTTCGGAACATAAATCCGTTAAATTAAATCCGGTTTTGTCTTGTCAGAAATAAATTTTACGACCCCCAGACATGCAATCTTGTCACAAATTAGCATAGACTAATTGAAAATGTGTGGTGATTTTAGCTATTTAATTGTCTGTGTGTATATATGTGAATGCATATATGTGTTTATATATACACTGCTCAAAACAAGGGAACACTAAGATAACACATCCTAGATCTGAATGAATGAACTAATCGTATGAAATACTTTTGCCTTTACATAGCTGAATGTGCTGACAACAAAATCACACAAAAATTATCAATGAAAATAAAATAGTGTCAGTAGTGTGTGTGGCCTCCACGTGCCCGTATGACCTCCCTACAACGCCTGGGCATGCTCCTGATGAGGTGGCGG
>JAODLL010004605.1:0-11031 GCA_026546735.1 Forbesichthys agassizii | reverse complement strand
CTTATATAGCCCTCACACCTAATCACATCTTACTCCTGGGATCAAATCCCAGTCTACCGTCTTCAGTGAATCAAATCTGTATATCAGACGTCGCTGGAGACAGGTTCAATATCTAGCAGACATATTCTGGAAAATAATTGCCGCTCATGCAAGAGTGTCAGAAGTGGAACACAATAAAAAGGAACTTTCAGTGCGGTGATGTGGTACTGATAGTAGATCCAGCCACACCAAGAGGATATTGGGTATAAGAAAAATAGGAGATAAAACCCGATCACAAAGAACTTGTGCATACAGTTAAACTCAAGACACAAACCAATTTGGTAGAATTGCCAAAATATGTTTATTGATAGAAGGAGAAGAATGAAGAAGGAGATGTTGAAGCTGTTGAAAGTACTGTAAGATGCCCACTGTTTCCATGGTGGTGGAAAATGGACAAATAAAGCAACAGTTCAGCTCTTACTATCCTGTGGTTATTATTAATACCATGGTTCAACAAATAATGTAAACATTAATAATTCACTTAAACTGAGAACAAAACATATTCCACAAGGATAGGTTGAGAAATGAACAAAAGCAGAGAGAAACAGAGCATTCAAAATGTATCCCACTCTTCCACAAAGAGGCAAATTACACCAACAACATCTATATCATCAGCAGCCGCTTAAGCAGTGGCCAAACAGCCACTTTATAACTGTGTCCTTGCTTAAAGACATTCCTTCTCTGTGCACATTAACACTCAATAAATCATTAAACGATTCTTGATACAAAATCAAACCTGGACAAGTGAATGCTTCTGGACAGGAGTCATAAACCCCCAGTCACCCAACATTAATAAGTGGTTAAAAGAAGGGAGGAGGCCTCTACACCTACATTATATTCACTCAGTCCAATCAGGATATACTTGTGATCACAGTCCCAGACATTAAAGATTCATCAAAATGAAAGCAAAATGCCTGTGTATTATGAATCAGTAATATTTTTAAGTTAAACTGTTATGTTACATGGTCTTTCAACGTTAGATGTGTGGTAGGTTATTCTGAATAATAATTATGTTAAATCAGATGTTAAACTAACCTACTTACACATCTTATGGTGTTTGTGTTTCACAAAGCAATGGCTTCCCTCCAGGGCTGACACGATGTGTGTGTGTGTGTGTGTGTGTGTGTGTGTGTGTGTGTGTGTGTGTAGGCATTGCTATATCCGTGTTGTACTGTGGTGTCATGAGGTCTTCAGCGCAAGCTAGAGGAGACCTTTCCCACTAAGAAAACTTGTTTACAGTTACAATGGTCAAATAAAAATAAGCTTTAGGCTGCATAAAGCCATGCTTAAAGGGTATAGCCTATGCTTTATGTTTCATTTCTGTTAAAGATGTCTACTGCGGGAAATAAGGCCTACAGGACTACGTACATACTATATATAGCTTCCGTAGGCAAATTAACTGAAGTGTTTTATGTAACACTGAATCTGCTTTGAAACTGAAAGATGACACTTTTATCATTTGCTTCCATATGGTGAGGGAGGCAGGCAGGCATTTTCTTCTAATGAGTGAATGAAGCCACAGTGACACGAGGGGCCTCATGTAGCAACAATTGGGCAGCTTTCAAACTAAAAGATGGCGGACTCACAAAACTTGAAAAGTGCGTACGCACAAAGATATTCAGATGTATGAAACCATGCGTACGCCAGGTCCTGTACATCTTCCCGTCTTGCATCCCAATAAACGTTGACCCCGCCTTACCTCCTTCCATAAATTACTATGCAAATGATAATAAATCCGCCCTTGTCCTCATCCGTTATCCGGCCGCAAAACGTGTAAAAAAAAAAAAAAGAAAAATTACTGACTGAGAACGACGTTTTGATCACAGCGGTGGAGACAAGGATATATTTTATATTTAGAAGTTTGTCATCTGGTATCACCATTAAAAGACTAGGGTAAGTCTACGGAGTGGCAAAGACTACAACAGTCAATGCATCAGGTTCTGAAAACCGAACCAAGTCAGAAACGTATATTTATGGATATAACCGCTGTTCCCTTAAGGAGGGAAACGAGGTACAACACATTAGTATGGGGATTGCGTCCTCGCGAGACCACTGAAGAACCTTTCAATTGTGCCTGAAAAGGCCAATGTGATCGCAGCAGTGGGGTACAACCCCCCCCCCTTATCCTAGTACGATTTAAAAAGGCTGTACGATTTCATTTTCCTCAATCTAAAACCTGCTCTTCACCGAGCCCTGATGGGAAGGTGAGCGGCCAACCAGTGTTATTTAGGATATTTATGTGTAACTTGCTTTGCTGCGTAGTCCACGTGCCATTCACAAAGCTTGTTTTGCACAGACCCCCCCAACCTTTCTTGGAGGCGGAGGTCGTGACTACCATGTGTGAAAGGACTCTGCCCATTACAACGCCCGTGCTCAAGCAGAGAGGGTTCCTCCACTCCGCAAGTGCTATCATACATGAAGGGGACACGCAAACTCTCAGATTTCTGTTGATCTGGATATCCAGACGATTGGCTGTCACCGATCGCTGGAATTGTCTCATCATTAACAGGCCGCTATTCTGCGGACTTCATGTAACAGCTCTCCATGCGGTTCCTTCTTTATCAATGCTTCATGAAGGTCCTTACGTGTATCCGCTTGATAAGCTTGCAACATCGTGGCAGTATTATGCGCATGGGCAGCAAGCCCCTGGGCGTGACCTTTTCGAGTTGAGAAGCGGAGTAATGACACTGCTTACTCGGACGGGTAGCCCTTGGGGATAAATGGCTATCGAGCGCCTCATCCATAGGTGAGATATTGGAAAGCCCTGCGGTCCAGAAACTGTGAAAGTGGCAGTGAGAACGAAGATTTTGGAGTTAGTTCTGTTAGGAATTCGGAGAACATTGGCAATAGTTGGCGCATCGCAGCATGCTGCTGGGGTAGGAAATAATTCCCTGCCAGCCTAGTCTGCTGCTGTCGTGGCGGGGAAGCCGGGCATTGTACATTCAGGCGTTCTTCTGCGCGACGGCACAAGCTGAACATAGCCTGGGTGGTACTGTCAGGTTTCATTGCTAACCCTGTAGCCTTGACAACCTGAGACGGCTCAGCTTCCTCATCACCGTCGGCGCATGGATCGACACCTCATCCTCCGATGGTGATCGACCATCGTGGTTGGCTGCCAACTCAAACTGCTCTTCTCCCAGCTTGCAGAGGGAGGTCTGAGTCCGTCCATGTGCTCGCTCCAGGACACAATAGTAACGCAAAGAAATGGGTCCTGCTCTTCAGCGGATTTCCCGAAAACCTTAGTGAGGAATGCCACACGTCTCTCCAGGGTCGACCGGCAAAGACGGCGACAATGCGCACACGTCTCCGGGTTGGCAAGCGCAACCTTAGCATGCAGCATGCCAAGCCACACTGGGCAAGATCTATGGGTATCCGTTTCGGACAACAAGAAACCACAAGCGTTTGGACAAGGGCAAGGAACTGCCCTGCTAGCTCTGCTAGACGTAGGGACAGTCTTGGTAGCGTCGCTAGACAATGAAACGTGGGCTCTGCTAGCGTTGCTAGAAAGGGAGCCAGCGCTGCTAGCCTTGCTAGACAGAGGCTTCTGTTTCCTCTGGGAAGCCATCTTTTTGGTCTGGTAGAGGTGCTAAACAAACAGAAGACAGACTATCTTAGGTCGTATACAAAAACACTTCAACGCTCACCTACTGTGGCCTGTTAAGTTGTCCATTAAGGTTTTGTAGCGAAGTGAAGTGCAAATAGATTGAGGAAAATTAGATCATCCAGCACCTCTTATACTAGGATAAGAGGGCGGGGTGTACCCCACTGCTGCGATCTCATTGGCGTTTTCAGGCCAAAGGTTCTTCAGTGGTCTCGCAAGGACGCAATCCCCATACTAATGTGTTGTACCGAATTTACGAACTGATAGGGAACTAAAGAAAAAGTTGGATATCAGAGTCGATAAAGAGATAAAGAGTTGAAAGTGTGGCAGCTAAGCTCACATGAAGAAAGGATGGCTGTAATCATAGAAAGACATTGTCAATACTATGTCAATACTATGAAAGAGATGAATAGAATAACAAAATGATGTTGGATAATTAACAAAAGTGATGAATTAGAACTGGTTAAAAGGTATATGCCGGTGCATGGATCTGTGTGTAACTGCCTCATGGATATGATTAAGGAGGTCTAAAAGTAAAATACAAATGGTCATCAAACAGAAAGATCTTAAATGTTATTGTTAGTCATAGTTTATCAACATGTCCTTCTCAGGGGTTGCAGGCATTCCCATTACAGCAGGATCCTGCTCCAAATGCTTTAATTAGAGCACAGTAAAACGGTAGGGCGCAGCTCTTCTACCCATCTGCACAACAGAAAGAACAACAGACATGCTTTACGTACTGGAGACCCCCACACTGTAGTATTGAGACCATGTAGACCCCCACAATACAGTGGTGAGACCATGGAGACCCCCGCATTGTAGTGGTGAGACCATGGAGACCCCCACACTGCAGCCTGGTTAGACCATGTAGACCCACACTGCAGTGGTGAGACCACCCTGGTCTTGAGAGCTCCAGTTTTTGTCACTTGCAAGACTGTCTGTTAACTCTCCATTCAAGAGTGTGGGTGTCCACCAAAGTCATTAGCAGGTGATTAGACCACCTTCAACCAGTCTAACTAACTGATCTTCACACACAGGGACAATACTTGTTAAATTGGCACACTTGGATGTATCAGAACATGTGATCAATGTCATTGGAAATGAATCATTTCTCATATAACATTGAATCTGCTCTGAAACTGAAAAAGGACAAACATCAACATTTATCATTTGTCTCCATACTATCTGTGTGTGTGTGTGTGTGTGTGTGTGTGTGTGTGTGTGTGTGTTTGTGTGAGAGAGAGAGAGAGAGAGAGACATACCATGTCAACCCTATATTTTACATTTAGTAAAATGTTATATTTATTAAACACACTTACACTGTATTTGACCAGTTAGGCCATAAGCAATATTGTATTTGAATAAGTAGTTAATAAGTTAAGCTTAGTTTGGTGTAATACATGTATTCTATTTTCAGTGAATCGATAATCAATATAAATTAGACTCATGTATGTTCTCACCTTCTTCTTACTGTGGTGCACAAGTGTCCTACACTCTGCCCCATTGTATTGTACATTAATAGCATACAACAAACATATCAACCTATATCTCTCTCTATATAGAGATCCTCCGATGAAGGACTGAGTCCTTGGTAGAATTCTAAAGCATCCTAGACATTGGAACGGAACTTTGTCGAGATTTGATGAGGTGGCATCCTTGAAATCCAGCCGCCAAGGATCCTTCCTTACACCCCATATTGCCTTGAACGGCTCCACACTCCGTTACAGTAGGTGGCGGTATATGCACCTTTCAGTTGGTTGCGATCCGCCTTTACACCCCAAAGAAGAAGAAGTAGTAGAAAAAGTAGTAGTAGAAGAAGAAGAAGCACAACAACAAGAAGAACTTCTCGAGAAAAGAAGCGTGTCTCCGCCGCAAACTTCCAACCCCCCTCTTAGTTCCAAGCAGACATAAGTGGTATGTATGTAGATTTATTTTTGTTGGAATTACAAGTTTGTGGTTGTTTTGTTTACTATGTACCGTGCACCTCACGTTTTCTTGTTTTTCCTATGGTCGCTTTTATTTAGTTCCACGGTGGTTAAGGTGTAATCTTGATGTATTGGCGTGCATTAAAGAAACCCAGAGCCTTAGCTGAGTGTGACTAAACTAAGGACTAAGTCTGACAAGATAACCAAACTAAAATGTTCAGTTAAAACAAAAAACTATTGTGCTTGTTTGGGCATGTTGGATCTTATGCCACATGGGGGCGAGCAAGTCTTCCATTAACAGTTTCGAATATAAAAGTTCAGTGTCCGTGATTCCGTGCATATGAGGTGCACATCTAACCTGACATGCAGGAGGAATGTTTGTCACAAGTCCATCTAGGGAGCCGTACATTGAAACTGTTTGAGTGGCTGTAAAAACAATACTTTGCATTGGATGAACCATCTAGTCGTTTTCGTTGTGGCCACCATGATCGGCACACCTAAACCACGCCCGTATAGTCATAAACACGACGCCGATTGGATAACCAGGCCCGTATAGCTATAAACGCGACGCTGATTGGAAAGTTAATTTGCTACTCGGACACATTCAAAATGATTCCGAGACTTTCCAGACTGATTCTCAGGGCGAAATTAAACTGAAGCACACGAGATCAGGGTGGTCTTGCAAGGCTTAGTCCACATCATCATGAAGTAAATATTTGCGGTAATTTTGTTTTGTTGTAGGCTCTTGAGCATTTTAAATTATAAGTATGTAAAAAAACACAGCTCCCTGTACACAAATCAAATACTTAATGAGAATGTCATTATGTTCAGGTAATCACATTGTATTTATTTACCACTGAACTGTCCATGAGATTAGTATTTTACTATGAGCATATTGAGTTAATTATTTTGATTTATTGTATTGAATAAAATCGGAAGCAGCCCAATTTAATCCCTGGTTGTATGTAGCGCTTTTCTGATCCGCTTTACAGTAGCACCTAGAAGAGGGACAATGCACAGGTAACATAACACATAGGAACAGACATAAAGGTTGTAACAAAGGATTAATGGTAGGCCTGTTTGAACAGGTGATATTTTTTGAGGCGGTGGATAAAGATGATGAGTCAGGATGGATTGTGGCAGTTTATATAGAGAATAGGAACATCTCCTTACCTGCCCTTCTAATGTGTTGCAGGTCACCATAGCTTTGCTCATTTGATAAATCAGTCATATGATTACATGATCCACCATCTAGCTACATATTCTTTTAGAAGTTGTTGAAATTAATGCTGGTAAATTTACTTATTCTGACTGCTGGTTCTGTCTTTCTTCAGAAACAATGGCTTCCCATGCTGTTCTGTCAGTAGAGGATTTCTCCTGTCCTGTGTGCCTAAAGATCTTTGAAGATCCTGTGGTCCTGTCCTGTAGCCACAGCTTCTGTAACACCTGTCTACAGAACTGGTGGAGAGAGAATCTAATGCGGGAGTGTCCGCTTTGTAAGAAACGGTCTTCTAAGAGCAGACCACCTCGTAACCTGGTGTTGAAGAACCTGTGTGAAGCCTTCTCACAGCAGAGAGCTTCAGAAGGGTCTTTGGAGGTCTGCAGTCTGCACGCTGAGAAGCTCCAGCTCTTCTGTCTGGACCATCAGCAGCCTGTTTGTCTCGTCTGTCGTGATTCAGAACAACACACCAACCACAGTTTCAGACCCGTCGATGAAGCTGCACAACGTCACAAAGCAGAAATCCAGAAGTCACTGGAACCCCTAAAGGAGAAGTTAAAGGTTCTTCAGATAGCTAAGGGAGACTGGGTCCAAACAGCAGAACAATTGAAGGTCCAGGTCCAGGAGACAGAGAGGCAGATTAACGAGGAGTTTGAAAAGCTCCAGACTGTTCTACAGGAGGAACGGGAGGCCAGGATCTGTGTTCTGAAAGAGGAAGAGAAGACCAAGAATGAGACAATGAGGGAAAAGATTGAGGGTCTGACCAGAGAGATAGAAGATGTTTCTGACTCCATCAGAGCTGTAGAGAAACAGCTGGAAGCTCCAGATGTCTCCTTCCTGCAGGACTACAAGGCTACAGTCGAGAAAGCCAAGCGCTCTCTGCCTCAGGAGCCTCAGTGGCCCTCAGGAGCCCTGACAGATGTGACCAGACCCCTGGGGACCCTGAAGATTACCTACTTAGTGGAGGAGATCCAGCAGATACTGATTTCAGCAAGGATTACATGGTAGGATCTCTGTCAATGAATATGTTAATTGAGTATTAGTTATCCTTATTAATCCTTAATTTAATATTATGATACTGTTATTACAATGTTTAGTGTGACCCATGAGCAGTGTTCGTCAAGTTACTCAGGAATTGTAATTAGTTACTATTTAATTATTACTCTAGAAAGTAATATTACCTTTTACTATTAATTAGAGATGCATCGATTGACCTGACACCAATCGGTTTTTCAAAACATTTCGGCCGGTCTGTGTTCCGGTAGCCTAACACATTTCTTGGTGTGGAAATTAAAATGTGTTTCCAAAAAATGTCACGTCGTAGGTAAGCTTCTCAGTAAATTTATACAGAGAATACACACGTTGAGTGTCAATATCTAGCAAATAAAACAGAGAAAAACCATTTGCATAGTAGCCTATTGTTCATCTCACTGTAAAAAATAAATTTCGTGGTTTATTTTTCAGTTGGTATACTTCACAGCCCGTCTTTACCGTACCGTCATGTTGTCTCTGTTTGGATGACTCGCAGGTGGCGACGCAGGGTGTAGATTATCCTACTGGTGGCGACAGTTCTATTACACATGGCTTCAAGATTAAAATATTCAGGCAGTTAAGTTTATTTCTTTCAGTGTCTCCTGGCTGCTCCCTGCACCATCCTGTTGAATGGACGCTGCCTTATAAAAATGTAAACATGTGACAAATTATAGCGTTGGCGATTAAGGGACCGTCAACATATTCCTATGATGGCGAGCGCTGACTTAAAACGTGGGTACGTTTAAAATCTGCATCTAAATGACCGAGCAGTACAATAAAATAGGAACCGTTGAAAACCGGCCGGTCAGGCTTGACAAAAACCGGTATCGGAATCGGTCAGGAAAAAATGCAATCGGTGCATTTTTATTAATATTAATAGTATTTAGTTACGCTACTAGTTACTTTACTTTCACAATAACTACCCTGTCTCTTAACCCTTCTAAAAAATGACAAACTGTGTAGCCAGCTCATTTAGGAATTGAATCCTCTTTATTGGAACAAAAATGAATAATAATCTTAGGAGTAGGGCTACACATTTAATCGCATTTCAATCGAAACCGCGATATGACCTTGTCATTACATATCAATCTGTGTAGACGACCTGTATTATCTCTGTGCTAAGCACGAGGGCAAGACAGTCCAAGACCAGATATCTCTTAATTTACAGGCTCCCCTGTCTTGAGACAGAGCACAGCGTGCTATAGGACGTCTATAGTAAACCAGGCCAACCGGGGCAAAGCAGCTCTCCATTAACATTGCATGAAGCTGACTCGAGCCTCTACCGCTATCTATTTTAATTTCTTAGCGGCTCGGTTGTGAGGTTCGGCATCCGAGCTAACAACTTAATTCTGGGTTTTTTGGTTGTGAATATACAGCAGATTTTAGGTATGTTTCATTTGGTTTCAAGTCAGAATGACTGAGGCAGATCGATCACGGCGATCGCTTATTTTCTACCCGGTGTTCTAATGCGTTATCAGCTTACTTGAAGTTTGATAAAAACTTTAAGATGGGCCTATTATAATTATTATGATTCACACGAGCAGACGAGGCCAAATTGGAGCGAAAGACAAATATATATGTTATTTCGGGATGAGCGACGTTGACGAGACGTTGGCTTATATAAATTCTAGCCTACCTGTTTTACTGGAGCGATACAACATCCAAAAAGACGTTACGTCTCTGGTAAAGCCAAATACAATACTGTAGCATTTAATATTTTTATCAGATATTCAGGCAGAAGAGCCATGTTTTCTATTTAGCATAAATGTAGATATGATTTAGGCTACATCAGACTATATTTAATGTAATTGATTTATAGCCTACATATTTCAAAGTACAGGTACCTTATTCTTGTGCTTTTATTCTGTGCTAATTGAAGTGGTTCTATATGACCTTTTACCTCTGTCACTAAGCTCACAGGCTTCAGTTCATTCTGTTTAGGATATACACTATATTGTATTGCATCTTAACATAGAACATGTATGTTTGCTGCTATATGAAAAAAATAGTACATAGTACTTTTAAGCTTTGATAAGAAAGGAAACAGAATTATTAGAGCTGCTTACTATATTACAATCGCAAGTCGCAGTATTTGCCACTCGAATCGCAATATCACTTTTTGGGGAAATCGTGCAGCCCTTAGGAGGCAACAATCAGCCAAAGTGAAAACATTGCAGCCTCTCCAACCAATTTTGGGTCCCTGGGGAGGCTCAGCTGAGAAGTTTGTAAGGCTTCCCAGGTATCCGAAGGTCGCAGCTTCAGAAGTAAGTAGGTAACAACGCACATGCGGCGATGCAGCTGTGTAAACACAGGCCTTCGCATCGGTAACCGGCTATGCTTACACAGACGGGCCAATCGTTGCCGGTCATGGTGACAATTAGCCAATTCCGACCACCAGCCGATTGATCGGTGCACCTCTAGTCCAGCATGACGTCTGTTAGATCCTTATGGTTCTGGAAGGATGTGTAATGTGTGTTTTCATCAGTAAAGACAATATGGGGTCCTGACTGTTTCTTTCTCCAGTGTGGACCCCACGGTGGCACCCAAGAGGGTGGCAGCCAAGAGGGTGGCAGCCAAGAGGGTGAGAGCCAAGAGAGTGGCACCCACAGTGGACCCCAGTATGGACCCCAGGGTGAAGCACACGAGACTGGACCCTGCAACGGGGACGTTCAGCGCTATGAGGAAGTGTAAGTGTGTTTTTACCTCCATGTGTGAAGACAAACCATCACATCAGCCCTGCAGTGCTCAGGGAAGCTCCTGAGAACAGGCATCATGCTGGTGGCTTCACATGCAACACTTTTAAGAACAAACACGAACACGGCCCGGGACTTAGAAGTACCGACCGGCCCGGGAACCGTCTAGGCATTATTGCTAAATACAATATAACATAATACACTGAGATATAAGATACAAGTGACCCTTCTCTTGTCCGTATTTGTTTTTTATTTTGAAATACCAATATAATCAATAGGCTAATCTGTTACACTTTATTAAAATTTCTCTATATTTGAGGTAGAGTACTGGAGTAGAAACTGTACACACATACGTATGTATGTATATATGTATACACACATACAATATGGTACTTAGACCTGTCGCGATAATTACTATATCAACTTAATGCGATGAACACTATTTCCAACACGGCTTCACTGTCTCGTGTCAGCAACACGCGTGTAAATACACTATTACCGCGGTCTAAAAAATTATCGAGG
>JAODLL010004604.1:0-11032 GCA_026546735.1 Forbesichthys agassizii | reverse complement strand
GGCAGCAATTGAGCTAAATTAGACTGTAATGCACAGGGATTTCAGTTGTTGTTATGTTTTGTCTTCAAATAAAAAAACAAAAAACAAAAAAAAAATTACATAAAAAAAAACAACAAAAAAAAACTGTAACTCAAGCTTGACTCAAAACAGAAAACTCCTCACTTTAATAAAGCCTCATTTTCAACCTTTCAAAAAAAAAAAAATAAAACATTTAAAAAAATTAAAATAAAATAAAGCAGACGTGGCTCTTTTGGATCATGTTATGTGTGTGTTATGTGTTTATAACTGCCATATTATCATTTCAGAAATTTCCCATAGAGCTCCATTCACAATTCACTAAGTGGCATGTCTCCTTTAGTGTCTCTGGTATTACTCATTACTTATTAGAGAGTATGATAATGCACATATGGCAGTCAGGATGGTCAAAATTAGCAAACCAAATGTGGCAGGAAATGTATTCTTTCAAGAAGGTTATCGCTTCGAATAGTGTAGACAAAGCCTGTCTACACTACATATATGGCCTACAGTATACATGTTTGTTGAGATTGCTTCAGTTATTTTGCTATTAAGAATTATAAGCATATTCTTATTATCTTCATCGACGTGTCACATCTTACTGTATAACCAACAGTGAATGACACTGGGATGGTAAAAAAAATATGTCTAGGAAATGTAATTTCTTTGAGTAGTGTGACACACTCACATTGTTTAGGTAAGCTATAGCCCAGTTATAATGTATTTATGTTTCTTGAGGTTTGTCACATAACCCACAATGAATGCTAACTTCATTTAGATTTGATGCCCTGCACTGCATTATATCCACCACACGGTCTACACAAGCATCAACAACAACAACAACTATAGCCTGCAGCTCTAGTGGTAGTGAACGGAAACTACTGTTTGCTCTGATAGGAGGATCATGTCTCTGGACACACCGTGTGTGTGTGGGTGTGTGTGAAGGTGTGTGTGTGTGCAGGTGCGTGTGTGCGTGTGCCTGTACTGTATGTGTGTGTATGTGTGTGTGTGTGTGTGTGTGTGTGTGTGTGTGTGTGTGTGTGCGTGTGTCTGTATGTGTGTTTTTTTTACCTTTAATCTACCAGGCATGTCCATGAAAAACAATTATTTACAATAATGGCCTGTCAGAAGACAAAATGCTTAGATACAATTAATAAGTTTAGACAGAAGATACATGGCAAAAACAGAGTAAACCTTAAAACCAAGCAGAGAAACATCACTAAACTTAAAAAAAAGAACACAGAGAAACGCAGACCGCATTAGAAAAAACATGTTAACAGAATGCACTGACATGCACTGGTCTACAGAGAAGACCAGCCTGGTCTACAGAGAAGACCGGCCTGGTCTACAGAGATTACCGGCCTGGTCTACAGAGAAGACCAGGTGTATATGAGTTGTATGTGTTTTTTTGTCTGTGATGTGATCTATGGTGCTCTTTCTCCTCTCCCCAATGCAGATGGAGATCGTGTTATTGGCCATGGATGTGCAGGTGATGGACAGTCTTTACGTGGCTTGGAGTCTCCTGCAGTCTCTCTTGTCTCTCACACACACTGTACCAGTGTAATGCACTTTGTTTCTTATACTGTTTAGCTATGTGTTACAGTATGCTACTTAATACTTATTGTGTGGTATGCATCCTTGCTGTGCTGGAAAGGTTATAATCCTCCATTTGTGGTATCTTCCCATGCTTTTTACAAATACATTGTAGGGGATGTTATAATCATCTTAATGCTGCTGACTGCATATTGATCACGTTAATGTACATCTTAATGTCCCCATGGCTCCTATACATTAGATTGAGAGCATGGGATCCATGAAGGTGATTACATTTATTTAACAATAGATTAAATATTGGTTAAGTTCAAAATGATTGGTTAATTCATTATTATTGGTCCTCAAATCCTTGAATGTGAACATGCCTTTTCTCCATGCTATGAATTTTAAAGTGAATAAAATAGTTTTAATTACAGCATATAAATTACATATACTGTAGCTTTTTGTAGCGCATTTTGCAGTACGGACACTGGTTTAATTCGATCATATGATGTACAGTATTTACTTTTTCTTGTCTACCACATGGGGGCAGAGCAAGACTGTTAAAACGGTCCTTTAAGTCGTGTATGTAAAGAAACGCACAAGAAATGAAGACACTGCAAATGTTTTGAATGTTCTTAGTCTACACTCTAAAGCATCACTAACAGTGGAAATGTATGTTTCATGTTGTGTTAATGTGCTGCTATTGTTGGCCATGTCTTTCTAGAAAAATATATTATTAAACTCAATGTGGCACACCTGTAAATAAAGGTTACAAAATAAGAATAACTAAATAAATAAAAACAGAAGATAGTGTCTCCTGTCACAGTAACTCTACTGACTTACGGTATGAGTGATATATTGAATTGCCTTGGTCATTTCATATATCACCATCTCTCATTCTGAGAGTCTTGTGGATGCTCCTGTGTGTCTGTTGTCTCAGTTTTTTAGTCATTTCAGTTCTCTCTTGCTCACTAACTCTGACTCTTCTCACACACATGCAAAAGTTTGGTGCGCAAAATGAGTTGTAAGCAATACTGCATGCAATAACGTTTACTACTGTAATAGAGGATGATTGGGTTGTACGCTCATTATGTCCTTCTGTTCTGTTGCTGGATGAAAAACACTGTGCAGTAGAGTCACAGTAGGACATACAGGTTTTACATACTGTAGGATTTACAGGTTGGCAGGAAAGCCCTTATAAATGACATACGGTAAGTATACATTATGCCAGAAATGTGTTTAATAATGCAGGAGCCACCGCAATGGATTCAGATTCAGCATGTGCTTTGAACCAGAAGTTCAGATGTAGACTACGATAAGCTGTGTTGGCATCATCTGTCCCTGTTGATGACATCCGGCTCCGCCCCTGCACCTGTGACAAACATGGCTACCAACCCAATGCATGCAGCCTCTCTCATCCACATCGCAGTCCCTCTTCAGTTTTCAAATGCAAAGAAGCTGCATGAAGCACGCGCACAACATGCAAAACACACCCGTTAGAGTGACCCAGTGCGCGCACACACACACACACGAGACACAACAACACTCATATTGTCCTGTGGTCTACTTTCCCCATCGCTGTGCCCCGACTGAGAGTGGGTGTTGCGTGGGAACGGTGATTTACACAGCGTGCGGGCGCGTGCGTGTGTGTGTGCGTGTGTGTGCATGCGTGTGCGTGTGTGTGTGCATGTATCTCTCTCACTGTGCTTCCATGGGTCTGAGCTATATGGGCTAGAGGAGGCTGTCAGATTAGTTATTAAGACTGCCCTACTTATACAGCGCCGAACATCCCATGTGCCTCGCCTCTGGATCAACAGGCACACTGTGGCATGTCCTCGTCTTCACACAGATGTGACATGCTTATCTTTTTGGAGGGAAAAGCTTGTTTTTGAACCGACGCTCCTGTGACACGGCGTTGTGTGTGTGTGGGTATACCGTATTTATTCAAACAGAGAAATAGAGATTTGAATAGGAGAACTCTCATGCGGCTGCCTTATTAAGGCACTGAGATATCACAGCTTGCGCAGGCTTTGGTACACAGCGTGAACAACAGCAGCCAGGGATCCTATTCATTACATGATGAACCCGTTAGCAGCTAGCTACACAGCCGTTTGCTGCTATGGGGCGCTATATCCTGGCTAATCCTTACCATTGCATAGCTGATAGAGTCCTCCCAGGCATCTTACTTAATTTCTCTTCATGGCCACCCAAAGCTTCACATCAGGAATTTTAAAGTGACATCCATCAGTCCCAACGACTGAGGTGAAATGGACAGATTTCAACAGAGATTTTTGGAGCTGCAGTTTAAACATTTAGCACGAGTTTGGATATGGGAAATGATTGGAACAACTCCAAATCTACTGTGAGTGAAGAAGACAGTTTGTGTCACAAACCAAAGTTAAGATTAATTTTGTCCATAAGTTAAAACACGTAAAAGATATTTGGACAGAAATTATGCATTGTCAATTAGCTGATAAAAAAGATAACAAGATATGCTGAGCCCACCCTTAGGTGACAAACAATTGCCAAAATGAATGTGAAGTGTTATGTTCTCCACTCATGGAACATATCCAGTGGCTTAGGGAAGCATAGAGCATCTCAAATCCTGCTCCAAGCATTTCTCACGCGTGTAACAAACCAGGAGATAATGTGTGTGTGTGTGTGTGTGTGTGTGCGTGTGCGTGCGTGTGTGTGTGTTTACGTGGGGCCATGTTTCTCAATTCACACCACCACCTTATCTGTAAAACCTGGGTTTCGGTTCCTTGCGTTTGGATTTTCTGACCATGCACAAGCACAGTTGTGCTCCTCTGACATTTCGCCGAGAGAAATGGGAAACTTTATCGAGGCTACAGCAACACTAACATTGGCTGAAGGGAGGGATGAGGCAGGTCACAAGAAGTAAATAAAAGGAACAAAATAGATAACTGGGAAGGTAGAGATAAGATCACATTTTCTGTGTGTGTGTGTGTGTGTGAGAGAGAGAGAGAGAGAGAGAGAGAGAGAGAGTATATAAAGGCAAGAAGAATGAATAAGGTAGAGAGCTCATAGAAATAACGTCCAAGGGTCACAAAACCAAGACCTTCAATAAGTTCAAATAAAATTTCACGCCTTTTCCCCGCCATGAGAGGACAGAATGTGAATTTAAAATGGTACTTTATTATTTCACTCTCTATAGTGCCCCCCTCACACGCACACACACTCCCCTGGTACCAATGAGGTTAACACCTCACCTAACCTAATGATAATTCAGTATTAAAATGTTTTTATTAAATCAAGATCCTTGTTAAAGTCTAAAATTCCAAACTGACATTAAGACCATTTTGCACAAGTGAGCGTTCCATGTTTTATGTTGAAACACCAAATTGATGTCCTGCAATTTAATAAGCACTTCAGTGGAACAGGATTATAACAACACAGATACTTTCATGAGTGTCCTCACGAGAAATTACATTTTAGACAAAGTTAGGTCAATTATCGCACTTTGTGACTCTGTAAGCCCCTTGAGGCAAGAACTGGAAGTTCCCCATCACCTGTCTCTCAATTGAACCACCGTTATGAAAGTTGTTTAATGAGAATATGTTCTGCCACCAGAGACGGAAGAAAAGAGCTGAGAGGATGGTTTTCAAGCCAGACTAACGTTGATGAGTCTCTAATGCATTCCAAGGGGATTGTTGACTTGGCTATTTTCAGGTCAGGGATACAGCACAGCTCCTCACCTTCATTGCATTGTTGATGTCCTCCGAGAACAATGTTTGCATGGATCGAAGAGAGAAACGTTTTTTTTTTTTTTTTTTTTTAAGGCATTGCCATTTGTTAACTGGCAATATGCAGGTAGCCTTCAATCCACTGAAGCAAACATTTATAAATGTAACATTTGGAAAGCTGGGGTTTTGAACTGATGATCTCCGTGTTATAAATGCAAAAGTGCAATGCTTATCATGGTGAGCCAACAACCTGATACAGCATTAACATCTGCAACATCCTTACTAGTCTGAGGAGTTCAATGGTTACGTGACAAGGATACACTGACTCAGATCAAATTATCTGGATCTTCGGTTCTTTGCTCACGTGACACCACCTTGAGCAACAGAGATTCAAAAGAACCAAAAAACTAATTTAAAGATTCGGTTCTTTGCACTGATTGAGAATCAGTGATTCAGAGAATCTGCCCGGGTTGTGCAGAGGATCCGGGATTCCCACCATTAATATTTGAACTATAAAACAATGCTATAGGGGGCGCCCTCAGATGCTCCAATGCTCCGCCCCACACATTGGAAATGCATTGCCAATGCTAGGAGGTTGTGTGGCAAGGTCTGTGCCACTTTGTTTGTGTTCCTATTTACAGAACCAGGGTTGTGTAGCACCAGACTCTTTATTTCAGCATGCACACAGAACGGTCATGGTCCACTTGATATTTAGTGAATATTCACTTCATTTCACTAAATATGTATTTGCATACAATTGCTGACTATACCTTAAAGCTTACACCCACTCTATCTCATCTCGCTTACTTTAATATAGATACAGTATTTCTCAGTTGATTGTCCTACCGTAATAAGAGGAAGGAAGAGACAGAACACAGCAATTTGTCATCTGGGAAAGAAACATGTTTGTCAAGACACCAGTCAGGCAAATGACATCTCTGGCTCCCCCTGCTGGTGTGCATTGTATTGTGTTTGCATCGTGCTTTCAAGCATACGTTTTTCTTTTAATGAAATACTTGTTTGTAGTGCATTTCTGCTTCTTCATTGCATTTCCATTGCACTGTCTGTAAAATAAATGTTTCAAAAACACAAGGCGATGTGGGAAAGATACAGCATGCAAACTCTCATTGATTAACATGGGAGCTAATTCAAAGTGTTTTTCCGATATGCCTCAGCTCCATGTGTGATGTACAACGGCGTAGTCGAAGCCGTATAAGCTGGGCTGTAACAGCTGAAATCAAAAATGATTGTAAATATGTATAAATGAGGCCTTTATTTAGCAGTGCTGGATTGTTATTGTAAAATAAATGGTAGGGTGGACAAAATGAGGCAGTCATTTTATACAATCGTAATATATTTCCTTGAGGGGCATTTGCATTCTGCAAACAAATTTACAGGCAGCATCATCGGAACACCATAAATAAAGTGAATGCCTCATTTTAGTTATACAATAGAGGCAATATTATAAAGCAACAAATATATTTGACTCTTGCAGGGTACCCATTATGTTATGGCTGCATAAATTCCTTTAAAATACTAACAATCTGTTTAGAATATGTAATATTGTTGTAAATGCCAGGAAAGTGTTTCAACAGACAATTTAGTATGTCACCTTTATCTGAACAGAAAATGAGACAAAAACGTCAATAAAGACTATTTGTCACATCATTCAAGATGGTAAGTTGACATAGAGTTGTTGTACTGTCTGCTCAACAATATGCTTTCAAATAAATGCTGCTGAGCCGACAACTCAGAGCTGTAATATTTATACAAGTATAATAAATATCGATGTATCACATTGTTTATGAGCTGGGAGGGAGTTAACGTTTACTCTGAGATTGACCACCATGGATCAGTCGGTGATGCGGAAAGCAGAATGAGTTGAAGCTCTGGAAAACTGGTATTTCTTGCAGTCTTGGAGTCTATGAGACTCCACTACAGGGTTACTCTACATTACCATACTGTACATTTTCACAAAATTCAGGATATTCATATACATGTGTACATGTGTGATCAGCTGTCCACTGTGAACTGACTTTGAGTCTTAAAAAACAAATAGATGGTCTTGTTTACCATCACAACAAAGTTTCCGTTCATAGTTAATCCCACACTAGTAATAAAGAGTATTATGCATGGTTGAACAAACACTACTAAGCTCATATGTAGTTAGACAAGCTGTTCAAATTAAGTGGCTTGTAAACAGCAGGCTTTCTCACACCAAAATGCTAACATTAGCTGTGAATATAATACTGTGGCCTTTCATTGGAAGTCATTGACGGAATAGCATTAGGTGGAAAAATAGCAACCTTATAGAACCCTGTGAGTGCAGCAAAATTTTTAGAATGCTGTACCATCAAGTCTATTTCAGGGTCAAACAGTACAGTCCTTTGATTCACAAAATATCTCACCGTAAACGTTCCTCTGGCGATTGGGTGTGGACTTACTTTTAATGCCATCTAAGGCACACAAGAGAATCTGACAGGTTTGACAGTGACTGTGACAGCACATTATTTTTTTCAATAGTTAAATTTAGCTAATGGCCTAACTTTGCAAACGCAAGAGACAGCCCCTGCAGGGCAAGTAAGAGGGTGCCAAAGTTGTGACAATACATTGCAACAAAGTTTAACTTCACATCTTGTCATGCATTGTACTCATCTAAGAGTTTGCTCATAAAACATTTAAACAATTTCCTAAAAGATTCCCTATAAACCTACAGTGTCATTTAGTTGCCTATCCGTAAAATTACTTTGTCAGTTCCAAAGAAAGTGTTGCATTGGAGCTGACTGAAATGGATAAATGCATGTTACAACACAGTCAATCTACAGTATCACTGAACAACTCCGTCTCATCATTAGTCCTATACCATTACTTTAGCACCGGGACCTGACAGACAGATGTACATTGGCATCAAAAGCACTTGACGTACAGTGCGGCCCTCCATGCCTGTTCAAATCAGGGCTCCGGCATGGTGAGCTAGCATGCTGACGACAGGAGGGTGCCTCAAACTGTATGCCCCTAAGCTCCCCTGGTTGCTAGGGCACCCATGGTATTCCCAGACAGAGGCAACCATAGTCTAGCCTGGTGTGACCAGCGTTATATTCATTTGTAGGCCTCTGGTAAGACCTAGGGTTCATTTGAAACTATTAGGCAGACATAACCATGTTGCTACAATTATTTGTATTGCATTATCTAGCTCTTCCACCATTTTGTAACACAATTGACTTCAATGTCATCATACTTTCTGTACCCAGCTGTGAAAATAGGGTTTCCAGACCATAATCGCAGTTAAAAGTCAGTTGAGAGCAGTAGCTGGGTGGAGCCAGGCTAAACGCTGGTCGCTTTAGAGTTTCCACAGCCACCCTGAATGATGGCCCAATCAGTCAGGGTTGGTAAGTGCAATGAAGTCAAGTGTGTTTCAGAATAGTGGTAGAGCTATATGAAGTCCGATATGAGCGCCGATTGGTTAAAGGCTGTCCAATAGTTTCAAAATTACCCAGGACGCATCGACTGTAAACACTTCCCAATGGAGCATTGCCGACCCCATTCAGTCATGAAAAGTGAATTTTGGGTCTGGTTAAACCAGGTTAGGAGGAACCGGGGCCACAGTAATTTATTAGTAAGGAGATATTTTGAGGAGACAAGGCAGGTTTCAGTGAAGGGGGGCATAAAACATGGTGAACACTTTGAGCATGTAATTTCTTTCATTGTGTCATCACTTACATGAGATTACACATGATAATGATTGTCATATGGATTACAGCGGGAGTGTTACTGAAATGTATTTCTGTAGAAATGGCTGGTCTTAATTCACAGAAAAGCGATGTGTCCCTCTCTCTCTCTCTGCGTCAACAGTAATTCTAGCGTAATTCATTATATCGATGGCAGAGTATTTCTTATGTCTGGTGAAAAGGAAAAGAAAATTATTAAAGTCAACTTTAGGCATATTCAGACAGGCCACATTTAGATACAAATTTCACTTTAATATGATCTCCTATTTTAGTGTACTAATCACATTACAAACACACTGGTAACCATTAGGTTTTACACATAATCTAACTGGTTATTTAATATGATTGTGGTGGATTCGAATGGCTGGCTGGACCTTATGACCTATATTAATTAGTGTTATTATTAAAGATAAGCCCTTATATCTACTAATGCCCCAGACAAAATGATCACCTGAGACATCTGATCTTACTGTATTCTCTCCCCCAGAGGAAGGGGGGGGGGGCAGCTAATTCATTCAGAGCAGACAAGCCTTTAGACCTTACAGCAAGCCCTCCCGCCCTCCAATATACATTTAAGGTGTTTCCCTCCATTTGCATCCAGCCAAGCCTTTGTCGTAACTTCCTTAAAACACAAACCCCCAACACACAATTACCTCTCAGGTCTGTTAGTCTGACAGATGGCCAAAATACAGTGTGGGACACACTGCAGGGGGCCGATGCCAAGACGTCTGTAACTCACCTGTATGAGTGAGGCTTTCCCTTATCAACATAAGTTAGCCAATAGAACTTAAGACAGTGCCAGCCCCCAGTTCTCTCCTGTATAAAACATGCCTATTTCTGATATGTGTAGCTTCCTTGGTGGTGTTTTCCCTGGACCAGCTGACTAGGTGTGCTCTCTGTCTTTTTTCCTCTGCTTTTGTTTTGGTCATTATACCATGGTATGCTGTATCTTGGGTATTAATTATATTTATCTATGTTACTTGCCTTATAGTAACTTTTTGTTAACTACAATTCAAACTGTTTAATACCTGATAATATGCACCAACCATTTTGATTAATTAAATATACAATTGTTTGACAAACGACCTGGGACACTTCACTTGGAGTTTTGAAATCCATCTCCACCAATGGTCTAGTCTCCTTCACTCATTAAATGTCATGTATTCTATTGTACTCAGAAAGTGCCAGGCCTAGCAAAGAGATCTACAATTGTAATTGTGCAAACACCTTTATCCTATGCATTGTGTATGTCTATGCATATCTGTCACATAAGTAGCAATTAAACAAGATCTCAATCCCTTAACAGGAACACAATGGGATAATGATACAGCACTAGTTGTGTTTTCTATTAGGATCAGCTGTCCAATTGAATTGCTTTCCTTGATCGATTGAGCTGATGCAAATGCAGTGTGCATTCTTGAATGATGACCATAGGAAACGATGTCATCATTTTCTCTTGGTGGGAGATGAGATCTTACCCTATTTATATTAGCGATAATAAAAAGGGACCAGTCCCATTGCTGACTCATTGGTTCATGCCTGGATTTACTACTGTGGTTAAAACCAGCATTACAGAAGCATTGTTATATTGATTTAAAAACAATTCCCCTCCTGCTCCTCGATGCTCTTATCTCTACATCTCCCTATAGCTATAATAGGCTTGCTTGTGGACAGTGGGTGTTTCCAACCAAAGGAGTGAGCTAAGGATGAAATATGGGAATGTGTTGGGGGAAGGGGGGGGGATGGTGCACTATATCATAGTTAAGAGAGTGAGCCTTGTGCCTTTAAGTACTGTAAGGCCCAAGTGTCCTTTCCCACTGTGTGTTCACCAGCCCAGCAAGGAGGCCCTTGTTATGTTGCAATCGAGGTCTTGAACAACGCTGATCACTGCAGGAGTCGAGGTATCTCATGTCCTCGTGTGACCAGAGGGCCTTACAAAACTCAACTTGGCCAACTAAATTACTGGAGAACGAGGGTAGCACTCTTCAATAACTGTGTGTGAGCTATGGCCCCTGCCCGACCCATGAATTCCTTACTGACACACTTAAT